>CAIGRE010306124.1:0-13407 GCA_903798275.1 Fraxinus angustifolia subsp. syriaca
AAATAGTAAATTGATATAGAATGCATAGTTAAAAAATAAGAAAAAAATTTAAATGTATATGTAACATTATTTTATTGAATAATGTGATTGAAAATAAGAGACAAATATATTTTACAAATAATATGGATTAAACGAGGGTTTAATGTCACGTTAGGGCCATCTGCGTTGGTGTTTTACTAAACTACATTAATCGAAATTTTATGTATCCCTCATTGCCTAAGGAGGTGCCAAATTCAGGGTTTAACGTGTTCCCGTCTTGTCTAAGGAGGTGCCAAATTAAGTCCCTGTTTCATTGCCAGTATTTTGAAAAAGTAAAGTTTTTAATAGAAGATTTTTGAAGAATATGTAAATAAAAAGTAGGAAAAAAAAATTGGGTTTACATACAAAATGTTTTATTATATAAGTGTATAGTTGGAAATAAGTATGAAAATTAAAGAATTTTGAAATAATAATTGTCAAATAGGAGCTAATTTTTATTACACATCTTCATTCAAATTTCGACGATGTACTCAACGAATACATTACGAGTGGCTAATCCTTTACTATGGCGAACAATGTAATCTATTCTTCACATTTTATTTTTTTTCTTTAAGATTCTAATTCTTTCAAGGAAGATGTGTTGATTTTATTTATGAGTTTAATACTTTGAATTACTTGTCTAAAACTTTAATGATTTTGTGAATCTATTGCAAATTAAGATGTGAGATTTAGATTTATACCATACAATAAAACCCGGTAATCTAGTATAAAATGTGAAGATACTTATTTTATGAATGCTTAGAACAGTAATTGCGTTTAACTAAGATTGATATGAAATTGAATTAGTTAAATAAATTCAATGAAAACTCGAGAGACATAAATTGAATGCGATAAAAGAATTTGATCGAGCATTATATTAGATTTGTGGATTTTGATTTAAAAATTAAAGGTAATCAGTAGATAAATTTGTGATCCTTAATATTCATTCCATATTTGAAACCCATTCAATTTTTGTTGCATTCAGATACATTCTATTTATTAGTAATAGTTAGATCAAACAATAACAAAAATCATAATTGTTTTCATTCATCAAATAGAAGTTAGAAATGGTAAATTAAATAATAAATTATAGTCCTCATGGGAACGTGGTATTGGATTGATCTTTTGGTAGAAAATGTTGAGAAAGATGAGCTCAAGCTTACTAAGCAAACATACGCTTGAGAGTGTTTTCGATAACATATTAAATTTTTTATTTCGTAGGTAACACCATCAAAGCGTATTAGTAGATTTGGCTATGAAGGAAGAAATCGATAATCTGGACTTAAAAGATTTATTATATTACTTGTTACGATATCGTACACTTGTAATGATAAAAGGCATCATGACCACTAAAACATACGAAGAAATGGAAAGTAGAAAATAAAAGTTTGTGGTGAAACTAAAACTATTTGAAAACTGGGGACCAATTGAGAAAATATAAAAATTTCCCCCACTTAAAACAACTCATTAGGGTTTAGAATTGTTTCGGACTTTTACGAGTCGCGACCGGACCGACTGAGAAGACACCGCGCCGCTCTCAGAAAATGTCGAAGAAGAACGATCTAGCTCGCAGGAAAAGGCAGCACGATTTTGACCTAAGAAGTAATATAGTCGAGAATTAGATATACGTTAAATTTTACGTAGGTATGATTTTCTTCTGCAGATTGTATAACAAGTTTGCTCGTGTTTGTTTTGGACTGAAAATACAGGAGAAAAAGAAGAGAAAGAGAAGAAGGAAAAGAATCTTCATGCCAAGAAAAACAAGATGAAAGTAATTACCTTTTCCTTGTCTTAGCTTTCCTTTTATTGTAAATCTTGTGTTGTCGCATAGTATTTTGTTACTATTAGATTAGGAATCCCGTAATCGTTGATTTTCTCAATCAATTGTGGTAGCCGAGAATTTTTCTTTTTCTTTTGGGATATTATCAATCTAGTTGGATTAAGCAATTTCTGCAAAGCTTTAAATATTTGTTATTCATGTTACTCTTTTGAAATGTCTTTAGGAGCCTGTTTTGATATTTATTAATCTGATTTGTGCATTAATTAGGTGGACGGTAACAAAAACAAGAAGAAAGGTGGGAGTGGATTTCAAGTAGGAAAGAAAAAGTTGAAGACAAAATTGACACCATTGGCAAAAGCTAAAGCTTCCCAGGCAATGGACCTTGACAAATGAGAGTTAGTTGTATTAAAAATGAAAATTGGATAACATTTTAGTTCCAATACTTAAATTTCTTGAAATGAGATTTGGGCTACTTTGTCTTGAAAAATTATGTGATCAATTTTTGCTCGTGTCTTGTCTATATGGTTCTTTGAATGTGAATGGTCTGTAGAAGTATTTAACTTGATGGTTTTAGAGGTGCTTAAATTGGGGAAGGTCAACAGTGGTTAAATACAACTACTTTGAAGAGTGGAAGTTGGAATTCCAAGTGGTTCTGTATTTTGAGGAGTGTTAACTTGATGAGCCGTGTTGTGAATGTACATCGGTATGTGGAATAAACCTTATTCTGTCATTGATTTAGTTCATATAAGTCTAGTCCGAGTTTGAGACATTTAGTTTTGATTCGAGGGAGGTAAATTAGGTCATTGACATCCTTTTATTAGTTTTGGATGAATCCTAAATCGATGGTCCCTTTCATTGTTGTGTTATTAATTAACGATTATACGCTCCTTAAGATAGTTAGGATATATTGCTCTTGTTTGGTGGGGATTAAAATTAAGATTTTAATCTAAGTTAAAGTCAACAATTAATCATAACCACATATTTTATGGAATCCACAACTTTTCAATCACACATTTTATCAACTTTTATCAAAATATATTAAAAATCTAATTTTAATCCTCGCCAAATAAGGGCATTATTTTTCAGATAACATTATATGGAAAAGTTTTATTATGAGATTGATGTGGGATTGGAACATGGCTGTGTTAGAGCCTGATGTAAAACCTTTGGTCAACCAAAGGCAATGTGGTGATAGTTTCGAGGCAGGATGTTTGACCATTACTTTTGCAACGTGAATGGTTTCAGATGCTATTATGCAGTCTCATATCTTTAGACACTGGCATTTTTTATTTTGGAATAAGTTAATGGAATTAGCGATCCTTTTGTTCCTTGGTTAAACCTGTTTAAATTTAAAAAAAAAGCATTTTTATAATTGATCCTGTGCTATATTGGCACATGAGCCTTTCTTGAGTTGCAATGTCTAAGGGCACGATGAATTGCCACTTGTGAGTTACCACAATGATATCCCAAAATATTTATGATCACTGTTAATTTCATAAGGATTCCAGTATGTGAATCACCTTTCGTATTCATCCATCTTGTTTTTTCAAGTTCAGGGCGTCTGAGTTCGAGGTATTTGAGGCTGCAGTTCTATTACTTTTCATTTTTTTCCTTCCAGTAATTATTGTGTTCTGCTTCTGCTGTTATATTTTGTGACATACTATGATGTAGGACAATTCTATTGTAAATATGATTAGGATTATATATTTAGCTCCTGTTTGACAAACATTCTCTAAAAATACATTATTTTAAAATTCATTTTCAACTGCACATTTTTCAATAAAATAATATTTTTCATTATATCAATAACTTTTCTTTACTTTTTAACCACATATTTCTCATCATGACACTATTTAAAATACATTCTTTCCTCGAAAATATTCATGAAATACAACCTTATAATAAAATGTCTAGTTGTAATAAGTTTTATTTTTTATTCTAATATTTTGTTTAGAATATGATTTCTTTTCTTTATGGATTAGAATAGGATTTCTAATTTTTTTTTAAGATTAGAATTTTAGTTTATTTCCTTTTAGAATTTAGTTTTCTTATATTAATAGGATTATGGAATAGTTTTGCCTATAAATACAAAGGCATTGCACATTTTTTCAACAATAATCAATCATATATTAATACAAAGCAAGATTATTCCAATATAATTTTTATTTTCAATTCCTATTACAAGAATTTCATAACGCTTCCGTACCAAAATTGGTATCAGAGTAAGGAATTCACCTCAATCTGATGGCTGAGGACGGTTTGAGTGGCAAACAAACCACCAACAACGAACGGAGGTTTGAAAAAAATTGAAAAACGACTAGAAGGGATGTATGCAGCTCTTCGTAATATCACGCAGATGCTAACTATTGAGAAGCATCATGCACCTAGGGCAGGACAAACGAACAGACAGAAAAATGTACAAGGGGATATCAACTCAGATTCCGACGATGAGAAAGAAGATGCTAACCTGAATGCAAGAAATCATGAGATTCTAGCAAGGAGAGAGACGTCCCTATACCCCAGCCCCACGTCGACCCAGGTGTGGGGAAAGGACGCCGGTCCCTTGCAGATGATCGAATCCCGCAGCAGAACCCAGAAATCCATGATCGAGTTGCCTGGCACGCAAACCCAGTCGCGAATCGCGACCCTCACGAGGCTACCCTCTATGGTTCTACGAGCGAAGAAACATGTGAGACGAAGGCAACCTCCGGCGAGGGATCCCAACCGGCAGCGACGACGAACTCAGTGACAGACCGCGAGCTCCGACGAGAAGTCTTAAGTGAGAGGTAGAGACGCGTTTTGATTTAGGAGAGAAATTGATTTTGACTATGACATTAATTTTGATTGAGATTATAATGTTAATCGGGGTTACAATGTTGACCAAGGAGTTAATTTTGATTGAGGTCCTAATTTTCAGCCAACGGCGAGAGGCTTTGTGCAAAGATGGCCACGGGGTTTCGATTATTCATCCGAAAAAGATAATTTTCGCCCAAGGACTAATAATCGGGTTACAAAAGTTCAAGAATTTAAGATGAAGATGGAAATGGACTTGCCAAGTTTTGATGGCCGATTAAACATTGAAGATTTTTTGGATTGGATCCATACAGTTGAAATTTTTTTCGACTATTTGAATATCTCGGAACAAAGCCAAGTTAAACTTGTGGCGTATAAATTAAAAGGTGGAGCTTCGGCATGGTGGGAACAACTTCAATTTAATCATCAACGACAAGGTAAACAACGTGTGCAAACCTAGCCCAAGATGCGACAGTTATTTGCAAAGATGATTTCTTCCCTAGATTATGAGCAATTTTTGTATCAGCAATATCAGAATTGTCAACAGAACAACCGAATAGTAAATAAGTACACCGAGGAATTCTATCGTTTAAATGTCCGAGTTAATTTGTCCGAAACGGAAGCTTAATTAATTGCTCGATATATAGGGAGCCTAAAATTAGTCATTCAAGATCAACTAGCTCTTCAGGAGGTTTTGGACCATAACAGATGCAGTCAATTTAGCAATGAAAGTGGAAAATAAGATGAATATGACCACAACCCGTACTCAAGGCAATTTTCGACGACTAATTCAAGAAACTTATTCTACTCCAAAGGGTGCAACGACATCATGCAACAATAATAATAACAGTAAAGGTACCACACCAATTCAACTCCTGTTTGGTCTAACATCCAAAACAGAAACCAAGCACAACAACGAACCAATAATGACCCTTATGTGTCCTAATATTGGAAAGTGTTATGGATGCAACTAACCAGGTCATCTCTCAAATAGTTGTCCAAACAGGCTATCCATTAACATTGTAGAAGAAGGCGAAAGTGATGGAAAACAAAATTTTGAAGACGATGATTATGAGGGTGGTAATGTTGCAGATGCGGATACAGGGAAGAGTTGGCGTGCATTGTTCAATGCCTTTTACTTGCACTAAAAAAGCTCGATAACTCGCAACGACATAAAATCTTCAAGACCCGGTGCACTATTCATAGTAAGGTATGCAATGTGATCATTGACAGCGGTAGTAGTGAGAACGTCGTTTCCAAAGCAATGGTAAAAGCTCTAAATTTTAAGACTGAGAGACACCCCTTCTCCATACAAGATTGCATGGATTAAAAAAGGCTTAGAAGTTCAAGTTCTTGAGATCTGTAAGGTTCCTTTGTCGATTGGTAAATATTATAAAGATAAGATCATATGTGACGTAATAGATATGGATGCTTGTCACATCTTATTAGGTCGTCCATGGCACTATGACGTCGATCCCACTAATAAGGGGTGGGATAACACTTTCATATTTTGGTGGTTTAATAAGAAGATCGTTTTAGTACCACAATCTCAACCTTTGGAAAACAACTCTGCTATCAAGGAAGAAAAACCACTTTTTACCAACATATTGGACCCATAATTCTTTGAACAAGTAAAAGAGCCGTGCAATATATTAGTATTAGTAGTTAAAGGTCAATCGGAAGCAACTATACAGATTCTCGCTAAAATTCAAAAGATACTTGCTGATTTTGTTGATATAGCACCTAATGAGTTACCAAACGAATTGTCCCCTATGCGAAACATTCAACACCATATTGATTTGGCGCCTGGGGCTAGTTTGCCTAACTTACCACATTATCGCATGAGCCTAAAAGAACATGAAGAGTTGTAACGACAAGTTAATAAGCTACTTGATAAAGGGTTGATCCATGAGAGTATGAGTTCTTGTGCAGTTCCTGATTTACTCACTCCAAAGAAGGATGGCAGTTGGCGAATGTGTATAGACAGTCGTGCTATTAATAAAATAATAATCAAGTATCGCTTTCCCATCCCATGTCTTAATGATTTGCTCGACAGGTTAGAAGGGGTAGTGGTATTCAGCAAACTTGATTTAAGGAGTGGCGAACTGGCAACGAGTGGAAAACAGCTTTCAAAACTAAGGATGGTCTCTACGAGTGGTTAGTAATGCCATTTGGGCTATCGAATGCACCAAGCACATTCATGTGATTAATGTACCAAGTCACTCGTCCATTTGTGGGAAAATTTGTGGTGATTTATTTTGATGATATTTTTATCTACAGCAAGAATGAAGATGAACACTTGTCACATCTTAAAGAAGTTCTCTCAGTCATGCGGGATAATAAATTGTATATCAATCTCAAAAAATGCATATTCATGGCTGATCAACTTTTATTTCTTGGCTTTATGGTGGGAAGGGATGGTATCCAAGTTGATGAAGCAAAGGTGAATGCAATACGCGAATGGTCAGCTCTTAAAACCGTGCGAGAAGTACAAAGCTTTCATGGGCTAGCAACTTTTTACTGGCATTTCATTCGAGGATTCAGTACAATCATGGCACCCATTACCGATTGCTTGAAAATAGGCCAATTTCAATAGGGCAAAGCACAAGAAAATATTTTTGAGAGAATAAAAATCAAATTATGCACTACACTGGTGTTGGCATTACCTAACTTCGAAAAAGTATTTGAAGTTGAGTGTGATGCTTCAGTTATGGGAGTTGGAGCAGTATTATCTCAAGAAGGTCGTCCAGTAGAGTTTTTCAATGAAAAGGTTAGTGAGTCTCGACAAAAGTGGACTACTTATGAGTTAGAATTTTATACTATTATTCGAGCTTT
The DNA here is from genome assembly GCA_903798275.1 of Fraxinus angustifolia subsp. syriaca. NCBI lineage: Eukaryota > Viridiplantae > Streptophyta > Magnoliopsida > Lamiales > Oleaceae > Fraxinus > Fraxinus angustifolia. Next base: position 7,427 of record CAIGRE010306124.1, read on the forward strand.
AAAGCATTGGGAACACTATTTGATACAACGTGAATTTGTGATATTTATGGATAATCAAGCTTTGAAGTTTATTAATTCTAAAAAAACAATGAATATGCACGCTCGATGGATCACCTTTTTGCAGAAATTCACTTTTGTTATAAGGCATAAATCGGGCCAACATAATAAAGTAGCAAACACCTTAAGTCGATGAGCATCTCTTTTAGCTACAATTAGCACATAAGTAGTTGGGTTTGATTGCTTAAAGGAACTTTATGCAACTGATGAGGATTTTGGCGATATATGGACTCGATGCAGTAATAGGGAATTTATACTTGATTACCTACTTCAGGAATGATTCTTATTTAAAGGAACGCAATTATGCATTTCTCGTTCTTCTTTGCGTGAGCACTTGATTCGAGAATTACATGTAGGCGAATTATGAGGACATGTTGGTCGGGACAAGACAATTAGCTTGGTTGAAGAAAGATTTTATTGGCCCCAACTAAAAAGACACATTGGTCGTTTTGTTCAGCGTTGTCCAATATGTCAGAAAGCTAAGGGACAAGCTCAAAATACTGGATTTTGTTCTCGATCTTCCACGGACTCAACAAGGAGTTGATTTTGTTTTGGTTGTAATTGATCGATTTTCAAAAATGACTCACTTCCTTCCTTGTAAGAAAACTGCAGATGCTTCTTACGTGGCTAATTTATTTTTTAGCGAGATCGTTCGCTTACACGCCATTCCTCGTTCTATAACTTCTGATAGAGATGTCAAGTTTCTAAGTCACTTTTGGAGGACAGTGTAAAGAATATTTGACATTTCTTTAAAGTTTAGTAGTGAAAGTCATCCACAAATAGAGGTGGCTATTCGAACTCTTGGCACTATGATTCGAGTAATTAGTGGAGATAAACCAAAGCAGTGGATGCTGCCCTTCCCCAAATTGAATTTTATTTTAATAGTATGCCTAATCGATCCACCAAGAAAAATCCATTTGAAGTTGTTTACACTAATGTTCGAAAGCATACAGTATATTTGATTCGACTTCCGAATGTCAATTGTAATGCTAATGCAGAAGAGTTTGCTGAATGTATTCAAAGAATTCATCACGAAGTAAAACAAAATTTAGAAGATGCTAATATTCGTTACAAGACCGCTGCAGACCAACATCAACGCCTTAAGTTATTGAACGAAGGTGATTTAGTGATTATCCATATCCGCAAAAATCGTTTTCCCGTTGGCACTTACAATAAGCTTAAAGATAAGAAGATTGGTCATTTTCACATTATTCAAAAGATTGGTGATAATGCTTACAAAGTTGACCTTCCAGCTGATATGAACATTTCCAATACTTTCAATGTTGCTGATATCTTTGAGCACTATCCTCCATATGAGTTTTCCTTGCAACCACAAAACTCGAGGGCGAGCTTTATTCAAGTGGAGGGGATTGAAGTAGTACATCACAACTACAATTAATAGTTTCACTTTATCTTATAGGATGCACAACTTTTTAATCATACATTTTATAGGATGCACAACTTTTTAATTACACATTTCATAAATTTTTATCAAAATATACTAAAGGCTAAATATAATTTATAGTTATTCGGCTCAACAAATTCCTTTGTCTTTAAACAAATTTGCTATCTTTAATACTCTCTCTTCCAATAGAACGTTTAATTTCTATAAAAAGAAACCTTACACAAAAAGGCAAATTCATGATTGAGAGTAGATGGACTCAAATGATATTTTATTGTGTGTAAAACAAAAAATACTTTGTGGGATGTGTTGTGGTTTGACCCAAATTCTAGTAGGTATTGGAGTTTAAATTAGAGTGGTCTTGAAGAGACCAAAGGTATGGACCGAAGAAAAAAGTCGCCGCATTTTTACTAACATGGCGCTAGCTGGCCACTTGAGCGAGTCTCATGGAAAACACAGCCTAAGAGTTTGTCGTCCGCTTGTCGCTGTCGCTCGAGCGACATGTTTATCCGATTCAGGCTAGTTTCGTCATTGACGCATTTTTGGACTCCTATTCTTCTACAACTTGTCTCTAAGGTTTCCATATATATATGTCACAACTTGTAGTGTATCCATAAAAAAAATGTGAGAAAACATTCATACAACATTCTTGAGGGCTTAGATTTCAATTGAGATTATTAAACTATTGATTATAGTGGATTCTCATCCTCTAAACTTCTTGTGCTCTTATTTTCTTCATCTTTATTTCAATATCGTCATATTTTGTGATCCGAAATTCATAACAAGTGGTATCAGAGAGTAAGGTTGATTGTTCCGCATGGGACAATAAAGTATGACATTCCATTGTTAGATAGAAACACGAGATTTACATTATGGCAAGTGAAGATATGAGCGGTGTTGAACCAGATGGATTTGGAGGAAGCCTTGCTTGGCTTTGATGAGATGCATGATGCTGGACACAGGATGAAAAGCGACGTAGGGATCAGAAAGCCCAGTCTCAAATTCATCTACATCTCTTGAATCAAATTCTTCAAGATGTTCTTAAAGAGAATAGTGTCGCTATATTGTGGTTGAAGTTGAAGCAACTTTGCATGACAAAGAGTTTGACCAACAAACTACACTTGAAATAGTGCTTGTATTCTCACCAGATGTCTGAAGGTACGTCAATGGATGATCACTTAACCATGTTCTAAGGAATTGAGGCTGATTTGGAGACATTGGAAGTTTAAGTATTGCTAGGAGGACTTGGCTTTGATGTTTTTATGTTCACTGCCACCATCATATGTGCCTTTTAAGGATACTATTCTCTATAGTCGAGATACTCTCATCGTGGAAGCGGTCTGTGGTACTTTACTATCTAAGGAGAAGACGAAACATCTTGATAGAGGATCTGGAAGTCATGCTGAATGCTTGGTTATGCGTAAGAGGAATCAAAATAGGAATCTTGGTAGAAATATGAGGGGGCAGATCGAAGTCTAGACATGTTAAGAAGACACGTCATTACTGTAAAAAGAATGTACATATTAGAGCTGATTGCTTCACCTTGAAAAATAGAAATAAAGTTGCTGGTGCTACAAAGAAAGGGAAGTAATTTGTTAATACATCGAAGGCAAATGTTGTGAAGGATGAGCAAAGTGTTGGAGAGCTTCTTGTGATTTTTTTACGGAGATACTAAAGCTAGTGATGAATGGGTTCTTGACAGCTTGTACTTTTCATATGTGTCCTAACAGGGACTGATTTTCTACATATGAAGGAGCTTCGAGAGGTGCTGTGATTATGGGAAACAACATGCCTTGCAAAATTGTTGGAGTTGGTACAGTCAAAATCAGAATGTTTGATGGGGCTATCAGATCATTTACAGATGTAAGATATGTTCCAGTACTGAAGCGAAATCTCATATATTTGAGTGCACTTGACTCAAAGGGCTACAGATACATCGATGAATGTAATGTTTTGAAGGTGGGCAAGGGTGCTCTTGTTATCATGAATGAACATAAAAACTCTACATAGCTGTACATTTTCCTAAGTTCTACGGTGATTGGGGATGCAGCAATTTATACTTCTTCTTTGATAGATGATAAAGTTACAAAACTTTTGCATATGAGGCTCGGGTATATAAGTGAGAATGGGATGACGGAGCTGAGTAAAATGGGTCTTCTTGATGTGCAGAAGACCAGCAAAATAGAGTTTTGTGAGCATTATTTTTTGGGAAACAGAAGAGAGTCGATTTACTAAAGCAAGACACAGCACGAAGGAAACACTTAAATATATTCATTCAGATCTTTGGGGACCAGCTAGGGTACCATCTAAAAGTGGCTATTATTACTTGTTGATAGTAATTGATGATTTCTCTACGGAAGTTTGGGTATTCTTCTCGAAGTAAAAGAATGGTGTGTTTGGGACCTTCAAGAAGTGGAAAATAATAGTAGAGAAGCAGACCAGAAAGCAAGTGAAGTGTCTGCGCACTGATAATGGGTTGGAGTTTTGTTCAAATGAATTCAATAATTTATGCAGAGCTGAAGGCATCTTGAGACACTTAACAGTGCTTGGAACGTCTCAATAGAATGGTTTGACAGAATGGATAAGCAGAACTTTGATGGAAAAGGTTCGTTGTATGCTTTCAAATTCTGGGTTGCTTAAGTTTTTTTTGGGCTGAAGCTGCTACTACAGCTTGTTTTCTAGGCTCACCCTTAGTTGACATTGATAAAAAGACACTGGATGAGATATGGTCTGGTAAAACTTCTTGCTATTCTGATTTGAAAATATTTGGGTGGCCATCTTATGCTTATGTGGATAATGGAAAGTTAGAGCCTAGGTCTAGAAAGTGCGTCTTTATAAGGTATAATTCAGGTGTGAAGGGGTATAAGTTGTGGTGTCCAGAGACTAGAAAATTGTTGGTTAGTATGAATGTATTATTTAATGAACTTGCTATGGTTCGCGGTTCATCTCTGGGGATTCTAATAAAACTGATGAGTGGAATTATTCAACTCAGGTGGAGTTGGAAATTGGTTCAAAGGAACAATCAGAAGTTGCAGAACATTCTACTACACATTAGTCCAGTTCGGGGTTGATAGAAAGTAATATCTTGCCTACTTTACATATACCACCAGTACCACAATATTCAATAGCTAAGAATAGAACTCGCAGACAGACTAGATCTCCACAGAAGTATGGGAAAACAGATTTGGTAGCTTATGCATTGAGTGTGGCTGAAGACATTGACTCCACCGAGGAGCCTGCTACATATTTAGAGACAGTCAGTTGCAGTGATTCTAGCAGATGGATGATTGCTATGTAGGAGGATATGGAGTCATTAAACAAAAATAACAATTGAGACTTGGTGAAATTACCTAAAGGTAAAAATGGGTGTTCAAAAGAAAGAAAGAAAGGCACATCAGGAATTGAAGATGCTATATACAAAGCTATATTGGTGGTAAAATGTTACAGTCAGATTTCGGGTGTTGATTTTACAGATGTGTTCTCACCAGTTGTGAAGCATAGTTCTATTCGAGCTTTACTTGGAATGGTGTCTAAGAATGATTTGGAGTTTGAGCAAATGGATATCAATATAGCATTCTTACATGAAGAACTTGAGGAGAACATCTACAGTTAATAACTAGAGGGATTTATAGCTTCAGAGAATGAAGACTATGTGTACTTATTGAAGAAATTCTTGTATGGATTGAAGCAGTCATCGATACAGTGGTATCAAATGTTTGATTCATTCTTGACTACTCGTAGTTTTGATAGACTTAATTATGATAGTTGTGTGTACTTCAGAAAAGGAAGTGGTGGATCAATTACATAATTGTTATTATATGTTGATGATATGCTTATAGCAGCCAATGATAAAATAGATGTCAGAAAAATAAAATTACAATTCAGCAAAGAGTTTGACATGAAGGATTTGGGTGCAGCAAAGAAAATTCTTGGAATGGAGATCTTGAAGGATAGAAAGGCTGGCAGATTGTATTTGAGTCAGAAGGGATACATTGAGAATGTGCTTGAAAGACTCGATATGGTGAAAGTTAAGGTTGTTGGTACTCCCTTGGCTGCCCACTTCAAACTATCATTTAACTTGTGTCCAAGGTCAGATGAAGACATTAATTATATATCTCAGGTTTCTTACTCTAGTGCATTTGGTTCACTCATGTATACTATGGTTTGTATAAGACCTGATTTGGCACATGCAGTTAGCAGATACATGGCTAATCCTGGAAAGGAACATTGGAAAGCAATGCAGTGGATCTTTAGATACTTAAGGGGCTCTTCAAATGCTTGTTTGCATTTTGGTAGAAATTCAAATCGAGTCATCGGTTATGCGGATTCAGATTATGCATTGGGTCTTAATAAGAGGGGATCACTTATATGATATGTATATACCCTTGGTGGTTGTGCTATCAACTAGAAAGCTATTTTGAAAAATACAGTAGCTATGTCTAGAACAAAAGAATAATATATGGCCATTACAGAGGCATGTAAGGAAGCTATATGGCTGATAGGATTGATTGGTGAAATCAGC
>CAIGRE010306137.1:0-15259 GCA_903798275.1 Fraxinus angustifolia subsp. syriaca
GAACAAGAACATATGCATAATCTCACACAAAACCAATAATGGAGCAATGCTACGAAGTCTCACAGGAATTACAATTTCAAAATAAATGGTGATAGATAATAGGTTAAATAAAAGGTGTTGACTTTGAAAAGTGGCCCCGACACATGGTCAACAGAATAAATATTCACGTCAGCTCTATCCTGCGCACATTAGCACACAGTTAGTCACGTAACCTTTTCCAATAGGATTGGAAGCGGCCGGGAGCACACTCCAATGATCAAGTCAGTATTTCAATCAATCGAAAAGTGGTGTTCGACAATGAAGTGGTCGCCCGGACGTTGTCAAGAGAATGTGTAAATATAGTGTGAGACTTTCTAGAATGAAGAATACTAGAATGAAAAGATTAAAATGAGAACTCCTCCCTTATCATAGTGTGAGAGTATTTATACTAGAAAAAAGGAATAGGAGAACCGTTAGATGGGGTAACACGTGGCTTCAGATTCCGGACGGGCCATTTTCTCATAAGCATCAATATGTGAATCAATAGGTTGGCGGGCATTAAATGGTTTCGACATGACAGCTAAGTTAATCGTTTGTAGCCTGCCACACATCTCATCAATTAGTTAGGGATTTAACTAGAGAGATCTCATAAAATATCTTGCTAAAGGTGTGGTGACGTGGATTGTGAAATGTAATAAATGCGGAGTGCGGGCATTTGCATCCGCCGTGAACGGCAAATGAGTTTAGCTCTTCTACCAAGTGGGGCAATAGCACTTCGGTTCGGCAAAATAGAATCAGTTCGTCCAACATTAATTCAGTTTGGTTGCCACGTGGGCAACACCAAATCAGTTCATCCACGTGGCAGACGAACGACGATGAGGGCCTCCAAAAGGTACGTAACAACAGTCCATCAAGTCCATGTATGGATATTTATATAATGCATGGACTTTGTAGAGGGTTATACCATATCATTTTATGGGGCGTATGCGTTGTAGAAAAGACGAATAGTTGTGTGGAAACGACATCCTCACTAACGGATGAGATGATGAGTATTGTAAACTTTGACAAAACTTGTCGCAAAGCAAAGTCCTAGCTAAAGTGTTGGCAACTTTGAGAAAAGTTGTTGCAAAGCGAAGTCCAAGTTGAAGGACTAAGTGAAGGGTGTTGGAAACTTTGAGAAAAGCTATTGCAAAGCGAAGTCCTAGCTGAAGGACAAAGCCTTGAGTGATTGCAATTTTAAGGAAAGTTGTTGTAGAGACGAAGTTCTCCCTGAAGGACAAAGTCCTAAGTGATTGCAACTTTAAAGAAAGTTGTAGTAGAGGCGAAATCCTTGCTGAATGACAAAGCCATGAGGGATTGCAACTTTAAGGAACGTTGTGGTAGAGGCAAAATCCTCGCTGAAGAATGAAGCCCTGAGTGATTGCAACTTTAAGGAAAGTTGTAGTAAAGGCTCCTCACTGAATGACGAAGCCTTGAGTGACTACAACTTCAAGGAAAGTTGTGGTAGAGGAGAAGTCCTGACGAAGCCCCTAGTGATTGCAACGTTAAGTAAAGTTATGGTAGAGGCAAAGTCCTCGCTGAAGGACGAAACCCAGAGTGATTGGAACTTTAAGGAAAGTTGTAGTAGAGTCGAAATCCTCACTGAATGACGAAGCCCCGAGTGATTGCAACTTTAAGGAAAGTTGTGGTAGAGGCAAAGTTCTTACTGAAGGACGAAATCCTGAGTGGTCACAACTTTAAAGAAAGTTGTGGTAGAGGCGAAGTCCTGGCTGAAGAACGGAGCCATGAGTGATTGCAACTTTAAGGAAAGTTGTGGTAGAAGTGAAGTCCTCACTGAAGGATGAAGCTACGAGTGATTACAACTTTAAGTAAAGTTGTGGTAGAAGTGAAGTCCTTGCTGAAGGACGAAACCACAAGTGATTGCAACTTTAAGGAAAGTTGTGGTAGAGGCAAAATCTTAACTGAAGGACGAAGCACCGAGTGATTGCAACTTTAAGGAAAGTTGTGGTAGAAGCGAAGTCATTGCTGAAGGACGAAGCCCGAAGTGATTGCAACATTAAGAAAAGTTGTGGTAGAGGTGAAGTCTTCATGAAACCCTAAGTGATTGCAACTTTAAGGAAAGTTGTGGGGTAGAAGCGAAGTCCTCGCTGAAGGATGAAACCCCGAGTGATTACAACTTTAAGGAAAGTTGTGGTAGAGGTGAAGTCCTCGCTGAAAGACGAAGCCCTGAGTGATTGCAACTTTAGGGAAAGTTGTGGTAGAGGCAAAGTCCTGGTTGAAGGACGAAGCCCTGAGTGATTACAACTTTAAGGAAAGTAGTAGAGACGAAGTCCTAGTATAAGGATAAAGCATTGAGTGTTGGCAACTTTGAGAAAAGTTGTAAACACTTCGCTGAATCACTTTGCCTAGTAAATAGAATGAGTGTAAACCTGTGTACCAAAATGAATAAATAAAATGGGGGTGTAAACACTTCGCTGAACCATTGACCCCCACCTATCTTAACGAAGTGGACATCCTTAGGGACGTATGCACCTCGACAAGGTGTAAGAATGTGTGAGAACATTGCTGATCCGCTACACCAGAAGTGGCACCCGCACCTCTCCTGATGAAGTGGACATCCTTGGCACTTTGGCAAGGAGTAACAATGTGTGAGAACACTACTGATCTGCTTCACTAGAAGTGAAACCCATACCTTCCCTGATAAAGTGGACATCCTTGGTTGAGGTGGCTTCTTAGGGGCGTATGCACCTCGGTAATGAGTAAGAATGTGTGAGAACGTTGCTAATCTGCTTTGCCAGAAATGGCACCCGCACCTCCCCTGATGAAGTGGACATCCTTGGTTGAGGTGGCCCTTTGGGGTGTATATACCTTGGCAAGGAGTAAGAATGTATGAGAACACAACTGACCTGCTTCACTAGAAGTGGCACCTGTACCTCCCCTGATGAAGTGGACATCTTTGGTTGAGGTGGCCCTTTGGGGGCATATACACCTCGACAAGGAGTAAGAATGAGTGAGAACACAGTTAATTTGCTTCACCAGAAGTGGCACAAAAAATGGTACATGCACTTTCCTTGATGAAGTGGACATCCTTGGTTGAGGTGGCCCCTTGGGGGGCGTATACACCTCGGCAAGGAATAAGAATGTGTGATAACACAACTGCTTTGCTTCACCAGAAATGGCACCTGCACCTCCCCTAATGAAGTGGACATCCTAGGCTAAGGTGACCCCGTGGGGGCATTACGCACTTCTACAAAGAAATTTTCCAACGTAGAAAGCATCATCTCCGAAGGATTGATAAGACGACCCTAGTAAGGGGTGTCATGCGCCTTTCCTATCAAAGTGGACTCCATTGGTTAAGGTGACCCCATGGGGGCGTCACGCACCTCTTCAAGGGCGTTCTCCACTGTGGATGATACGTCTGTGGAAGATGATAATAGGTTTTGTATAGCCGAAGTGCCTAAGCAAACATGAGACCTTTGTATAACTGAGGTGCCTAGGCAAAGATGAGGCATTTTACATGACCGAGATGAATATGCAAGGATGAGGCCTTACCCAGTCGAGGTGATTTGGCAAGGGTAAAGCCTTTGCATGGCCGAAGTGAATAAGCAATGATGAGGCATTTGCATGGCCGAGGTGCCTAGGCATGGATGAGACCTTTGAATGGCCGAGGTGAATAGGCAAGGATGAGGCCTTTGTATGATCGAGGTGCCTAGGTAAGGATAGTGCCTTTGCATGGCCGAAGTGAATAGGCAATGATGATGTCTTTACACAGCTGAGGTGCTTAGGCAAGGACGAGGCATTTGCACAACCGAGGTTCTTAGGCATGGATGAGGCCTTTGTATGCTGGGGTACCTAGGAAAAGATGATACCTTTGTATGGCTAAGGTGCGTAGGCAAAGATGAGGCCTTTGCACGGCTGAGGTGTTTAGGCATGGATGAGGCCTTTGTATGGCCGAAGTAAATAAGAAATGATGAGGCCTTTGCATGATCGAGGTGCCTAGGCAGGATGAGGCCTTTGTATGGCCGAAATGAGGCCTTTGCATGTCCTAATTGAATAGTCAATGATGAGGCCTTCCACAGCTGTGGTATTTTGGCGAGGATGGGACCTGTGCAAGGTCGAGGTGCCTAGACATGGATGAGGCCTTTGTATGCTCGAAGTGAATAGACAATGATGATGTCTTTGCACGGTCTAGGTGCCTAGGCATGAACGAAGCCTTTTTATGGCCGAGGTGCCTAAGCAATGATGATGCCTTTGCACGGCTCAGGTGCCTAGGCATGGATGAGGCCTTTGTATGGCCGAAATGATGCCTTTTCATATCCTAACTGAATAGTCAAATGATGAGGCCTTCCACAGCTAAGGTGCCTAGGAATGGATGAGGTCTTTGTATGCCCAGGTGCCTTGGCAAGGATGAGCCCTTTGCACAATCGAGGTGCCTAAGCATGGATGAGGCCTTTGCATTCCTCAAATATAACACATTTTTCCGGGATCTCCCCTTCACGGCATCTTCTTCAGAGGCCTCTTATTTGTAAAGGGTCTTCCAATAGTCATTTCATCAATGACCTTCCTTTTAGGGGGTTTTCTTATTCAAGTCCACTTCTTTAGTGGCCTCTCACTTTCCAAGATGATGCTTCTCATGTTGGTAGCTATTTGAGCCATCTAGGCAGTTAGTCTCGCATCAATTCTTTCGTCCCTTTCAACATCGATGTGGGGTCTTTGGTGTGTGACATTATTCCGGATGATCTCTTCTTCAGAGATCTCCTTGCCCTCATTGGATTCACTTCTTCATTGTTGGAACTCATTGGTTTGGAGTTACAAATTCTCTTCTTCCAAATAGTATAAACTTAATTTACAGCTTCTACTTGTTTTTTCTTCAAGAACAAATCCCTTTTTTAAGAGAGAAATCAATTGGATATTCGAACAAGATTTTTGGTGGGAAGACTCGTGGTTATAGTAAGTTTCCTACAGACGGCGTCAATCTGTTGACTCCGAAAAGTGGTCTCGACATGTGGCCTACGGAATAAGTCTTCACGTCAACTCTTCCCTGCGTACATTAACACGCCGTTAGTCATTCGTGGCATTTTCCGATGAGGTTGGAAGCGGTTGTGAGCACTCTGACGGTCAAGTCAGTATTAAGAAAAATCGAAAAGTGGTGCTCGATAATGAAGTGGTCACCGAGACGTTGTCGAGAGAGAGTGTAAATATAGTGTGAGACTTTCTAGAATGAAGAAGACTAGAATACAAAGATTTGAATGAGAACCCCTCCCTTATCATAGTGTGAGAGTATTTATACTCGAAAAAAGGAAAAGGAAAACCGTTAGATGGGGCGACACGTGACTTCAGATCCCGGACAGACCATCCTCTCATAGGCATCAATCTGTCAATCCATAGGTTGGCGAGCATTAAATGGTTTCTGACATGGCAGTTGAGTTGACCGTTTGTAGCCTACCACATGTCTCATCAATTAGTCAGGGATTTGACTGGAGAGATCTCATAAAAGATCTTGGTAGAGGTGTGGCGAGGTGGATTGTGAAGTGTAATGAATGCGAAGTGCGGGCCTTTGCGTCCGCCGTGAACGTCAAATGAGTTTGGCTCTTCTACCAAGTGGGGCAATAACACTTCGGTTCGGCAAAATAGAATCAGTTTGTCCAATATTAATTCAGTTTGGCTGCCACAAGGACACACCAAATCAATGCGTCCACATGGCGAATGAGGTGGATGGACAAAGCGGAGGGTCTCCAAAAGGTCCGTAACAAAAGGTAAAATTGAATGACTTAATTAATTACACTTATCATTTAATGTCACATTAACACATTATGAACAAGAGTTGTAATTTTTTAAATAGCATTATTCTAATGGATATTTGATCAGATTTGATCTAATGTTCATGAACTAGTGTTGCCATGTGTATTTGATGGTGCCAACACCAAATATTGTCACATACACAATACGCTTTGGGCATTAGATCATTTATGGATATCGGATACACAAATATTAATGTACATGTATATAGATACAATATATGTTTTGGATGTGGATAGGGATGGGGGAGTGAAGTTAGACGAGGCATGAAAAATGCTTGTTGTAAATCAGAGTTGATATATTATTTTACAAATTGATAAGGTGACAATAAATTGAATTAAAAATGTCAAAAATCTCTTTACTACTCATACGGTTGTGCTTACGTAATGTGAGTTAATGACAAATAAGAGAGCAAATGAATTTTATTTTTTTATTTTTTTTGATGAAATTTTGACTCAAATAAATATCGCCACATCATCTATAAGCACATAAATATTGTTGTCATATTTAGCTCTCCAAACGACCTTTTTGGTGCATGTAAGAATAAATGAACATAAATTGTTTGATTTTCTAAAAAATAGTCAACACATGATCCATTCTATTTTTTATGGTATTTAGGTCCAGAAACCATCTTTTTTGGTGCACGTAAAAACAAATGGACATAAATGATTCAATTTCGTGACATAATTGCACTTGACCTAGTGTATCCGGGTAATTCACCTAAGCTCATCGACTATTTGACAGTAAGATGAATGATTTTCATATATTTGTCCTTACCTGCATTAAAGAAGAAAGTCTGGGATTTAAATGAAATAAAAGATTGGAGAAAAAAAAAGAGTTTGAAAAAGCACAGATTTGTGCTTATACTTCGTGTCTCACGAGTCACATTCTTCTCCCTTCATCGTGCTCCGTCTTTATCGTGTCTTAAGATTTGACAAAACTTTATATAATAATTTTTTTATCCGAACTTGAGAGATGGGATATAAAAGACGTGGATAAAGTATTCTTATGCATTTTAAAATATTTTTAACTTGTTATTTTTATAGTTCTTACATTTTTTTAATGTAACATTGTCTAGTTTTATCCAAATTAATAATGTTATTTGTATATCATGAATTACAGTTCCTTTTAACGGATTGGTGAAGTGCCGAATAAAGTGTGGGGGAGTTTTATTTTTTTAGTTGGTTTACAAAATATTAACTCAATCATATCTTGTCACGTCATCTGTTAGTAAATAAATGTGTACTTTTTTATGTACAGGTAGTACGACTTTATCCAATATATATCCCTAATATGCAAATAATTGTTCTTTTAGGGTTCGTTTGATTGTAAGAGTGAAAAATAGGTGGAAAAAAAATGAATTTCAAAGAAAATAATTGTCTAGAATTTGTTTTCCATAAAATTGTTAATTAAGTCTATTTGAGTTTGATTGGTATAATTTTCTATCCGAAAAATTTTAAGATTTTGGATTTTTTTTGTGCTCGTTTGGCTTTGTTTTATATGAAAAGTATCCATCAAAATGATAACTTTTTTCACAATTGCTTATAAAATTTGTTTCCATTCATATGAATATTAAAATCGTACACACTTTCACTCTCACTTTCACATGACTTAGGCCCCCGTTTGACCCTCTTTTCTTTAAAAGAATTGTCCTAGATGAAAAGGGCCAACTTTCACTCTCACTTTCACATGACTTAGGCCCCGTTTGTCCCTCTTTCTTTAAGGAATTATTCTAGACGAATGCGGCCACGTTGTTCGTTCATCTAGCACAACTCTTCTTTAAAATTCAATTTTTTTCAAATTTATTTTTAATCATATATTTTTTAATAAAATACTTTTATAAGTAAACCCAATTTTTTTTTCTACGTTTTAACTATATATTCTTAAAAAAGTCACTTTCTATCAAACGAGCCTTAGAATTCGAAGTTTGTATTGACAGTTTTCTTAAAGTAGGAATTTAGTATTACATATTTAAAGGTCAGGAAACTTACGCTCCTGTTTAATAATCATTATTTAGGAAAAATACAACTTTGAATAGTGATTTTTAGAAGAATGCGTGGTTAAAAAGTACGAAAAAAATTTGAATTTACGTGTAAAATATTTTATTGTTTGAATATACAGTTGAAAACGAGTAAGTAGAAAAAAAAAAGTTCGAAAGTAATGGATTATGCATTTTTTAGTGGAGCCCCCATTGCATGATTGATACTTTCGGCTCTTCCGGAGACATATAATTGGGCCCCAAAGCTAATTAGACCACAATTGACAGCACAGTAAAATGAACTATAAAACAACAAAAGTATGCAGACAATCCAACGACTACAAGACAGAATTATTTATTATTTTAATTCTGATTATTGCTTATAATTAAAATTTAATTAACTATGAACATGTTTTTGACTCTCACAAGTTAAGTAGTTTTACAGACAAAACTATAATTTCGCTCACAAATTTTGACTCTTGTACTTTTTTTTTTTATTGACGTAGAAATCCGCAATCCCTGTTCGTGAGTGTGCAATAGATAAATCTTGCTCTATGTACAGTAATTCGCAAATCACAGAGGAGAGATAAACGGCACTAGGCAAGCCCTGTGCGACGGACTTGATCAAGAAAGTATTGATAGAAAATTCGAACTTGTGACATTCGATTTCTTCGTTTACCTGTTCCATCAAGTGTCGACTCTTGTACTTTTGAATGCTATTAAAGTTGGTCTTGATGCTTGTTGGAAAAATAAAAAAATGGGAAAAGGGTACCGTTTCTAAATAAAGTTATTGAGACAGCTTCCAATTCCTTAAAATATTGTTCTGAATAGAATATTGAAAACGTGAAAAATACAATTATGCGTTGTCAAGTTTCCCTTGTTTTTAAATTTTCTCGTTATTCAAAGACTGAAATGTTAAAAGTTATTTATTTATTTATACATAACTTTATCGTTCAAGTTAAATTACTTATATGATTCAAAAAAAAAAAAAAGTACGATTTGTCTGCTTTGAAATAGATTTTTTCAGATCCTCGATCAAGTAAAATGAGGATCATGTTACATTAAAACCCGGTAGGGATTAAAATCCAATTAAAATTGAAAATATGATCGTTATTGAGTCTCGCTCGTCTAATAAAAGTCAACAATAATGACTAGTTTTTCAATTTTAATCTAATTTTAATCCCTACCAAACAGACCCTAAGACATCTAAACGCTTAATACAATATTATGTGATAAATATACTTGATGTTTTGAAGCAACAAATCCTTGGACAACGTTGTCCGAAAATTAACTTAATAAAATCGTATGTGAGTAACAAATATTTCCGCTCGAGTATTATCTCATCAAATATCAAATTCTAGCACAAGAATTGGAAATTCTTGTATCTAAAATATCGATCTTTATTAAAAAGTATGTACAACACTATTCCACAAAGACATTTGACAAATCAAAAGTTGTCATAATATCAATTTTAATACTTGAAACTAAATATATACCATATCGAACGAATTGTAAAAGTTATCTTGATCATCGAACAAACGTAGAAAACATCCTTTGACGACCCCCTCGACCATTTAATCGACATCATACATTGACGGAAAAAACTCATCGGGCCAACTACGCCGGGATCCCCGTAAAAATAAGAAAATATTCTATATATTATCATTTATCAGAAACTGTTGCCAACTAGTCAGTTTCAAGAGTAGCAAACAATTCAGATACCAATTTCTTGGAGGAATCCGAGCCACATGATCACACTAATTATCATGCTTTAAAGTTTGCCTGAAGGGAGGAAACATCATCTACAGTCCAAGAGAGGATAATTTGCTGCACAGGAAAAGAACTTTACAACTGTTTTATTATAGCAACCCATCATTTTTGCACTCAATTGACCATTGATACTTGCATAAGTTAAAAAAAAGTGTGCCCATAATTTTCAACAATGTCATAACCCAAAATCAGGAAAGTATAGAGATTTTGGGACCGCACTTTTGTTGTGTAGTATAGGGAGTGGGGGTTAAAACAAACCCGGCCCGGGCACGTGTCCATTCGTGGCCCGCATCTTTGTCTCAGAGGTTCCGAACTTGGCATGCGGTGTCAAAAACAGTGAGCCGATCTAGACGAATCAATCGTTAAGCTCATAGTCGGCGTTAATCAACCGAACTAAAAATATTGTCCTAATCGCTTCTTGAAAATATGTAGATTAGACCTGCCCACAAAACTACCGAAACGTTGTAGATGATTGATCTAAACTAACCAACCCATCATCTTTTAATCTATAATTGATCAAAATAAATAATGAGAATATTCTTACTGATATATTTGATAATGAATTATTCTTGGTGTACATAAAAATTTGTACATAACGGCGTCCTTTCCCTCACATGGGGTGGGACCTGCTTTTGAGTAGGTCCCACCTCATGTAAGGGAAATGACACCCCCTATGTACGCCAAACATGATTCATTTGATAATTACATCGTTAAAATGACTATGAAATATAAGCAAGCACTTTACGTGGAGTACTACGACTTTTTAATAAATTGAGCTAAGTGATCTAAAATATCCAACTCGGCAGAATCCATCATTATCGATAGACCAACCCGTCAAGCAAACTTGGCTGCTTTAAATCCAATTTTTAATGGGATGCATTCCTCAAGTTTGAACCAACCACAATACGGTCGAGTCGACACATTGGCCCGGCCCACTGTGGTCATCATGACTTTCAAGTTAAAAGTTTGTACCCACTATTTCAATAATGTGATAACCCAACACTGGAAAAGGATAACATGTTAAGGACCACTTTTTTGGTGTGTAGTGCTAGGGATAGGGATCCCTTTTTATCCTTCAAAGAAGCGTTGTACCTAAAAAGTTATCATTATCATCTTCATATACATAAACTGGCAGGCGTGCAGGATAATTATTTGACAATATGCATCACTACCCAATTTGTTTAGCTGCAAAGCACAAATGGATGGTTCTTACGTTTTCAAATGACACTTGGATTCATCCGATTCAACAAGTCACGTTCGTTTGGTACGCAATATCGAACAAAACAAAATAAACATTATTAGAGTTCATTTGTCATGACTTTCATTTTTACTTTTTGTAGAAGAACTTTTGAATAATTTACATTAATTTTTGTTTTGAAACTAATTTTTTTTTTAAAAAAAATCCTATTTTGGAAGTATTTTTTAAAAAAACCACATTTGACCAACTTCCTCTAAACTCTTTTAATCAAGTGGGTTCGAAAGTAACTTTTAGGTCTCAAAAACTTCTTTTAACTTTTCAAAAGTGCCAACGGATCCTTAAAAGATTTTAACTCAGATTCAGTACGTGGTAGAAATAACCAACAATATTAACTATGCAACACTTCAAATGACGACCTCTACAATTAAAGGGCAGAACAAATTGTCTGGCCCATGCCTAACAACTTCCGGCTGACCTACCTGTTTTAACATCACTAGGGTCAACCTTTAATTAAACATGTTCGGAACCAGCCCTGGTTGTTACTCGAGTGCCTAGCAAGTTCAGGCAAACCTTGCGGGCTGATTAGCCTGTGTTAAACCCCACTAGGTGCAACCTTTACCTAACCAAGTTTGCCATAATTTCAGAGCAAATTGCAAATACTATCCTTTGTAAAAGAATGACTTGTTGTGCACATCCAGTGATGCCAATCGTAACGCGTGAAAACCAATAAGAAGAATAGAGGAGATAAGAAGAGAGAAATGAGAGGAATATTGTATTTTATTCAATAATCCGGTGTCTTATTACAACCAACGGACCTATTTATATATGCTAAAAATATGACTAATAAGAAAATTACGACTACTAAAGAAAATTATGATCTTCCTTTTACAAAATCAATTTACCAAAAATGAGTAAAATACAACAATGGAAAATTCTATTGTNCAATTTACCAAAAATGAGTAAAATACAACAATGGAAAATTCTATTGTAATTGATATTAATTTCGTTTACGCCTTGAATATACTTTCCAACTTACATCATTCCTCCCCGGTTGAAAAGAACTCAACTCCGACAATGTATAATCCAGATAGGCGTCCAAAAGCATAGCATCCAATTGACGGAACTCATGTTCATTAATTCAAGTAGCATCACTAAGCGGACGACCCTTTCAATGCACTAGAAACCTACGAAATTCACCATCGTGTGAAGCAACAAACTAATCATCAAGAACCTCATCAATGATATCGTGCAAAGAAAACATGGTAACAGGAGCTAAAGGAGGCGGCCGAGAAGACAGTCCTGCAGAAATATTAGACGACAATATCAGAGGCTCGAACATGCCTCGATAAGGATATAAATTTGTTATATTGAAAACATGACTAATATTTAAGTTTGTTGGCAACTCAAGTAGATGAGCATTAGTTCCAAGCCATTTAATTATGGGGAAAGGACCTAGTGATCTAGCACAAATTTTCTTGGCAGCATGTTTAGGGAATCATTTAAGTGCAAGTCGGACCATGACATAATCGCCCACATTAAATTCTTTATGCCTATGGTGGGAATCAGTCGATAATTTATAATGATCATTGCTTATGGAAATTTTACGTTTAATATCATCATGAAAGTTACATATATGATTAGCAAAAGCTTGGGCGGAGGTAGCAAGATGAAAATCAGGGGGCAAAGAAAGTCGATCTAGCCGCTAATGTGGAAAGAAACCCCGAACGACCTCAAATGGGCTATGACCGGTAGACCTATTAACGGAATTATTGTAAGCATACTCAACAGTGGGTAACACGAGATCCCAATTCTCTAGTTTATCCCCAACCAAACAACGAAATAGATTACCTAGACTACAGTTCACAACTTCAATTTGACCATTGGTTTGGGGGTGAAATGCAGAAGAGAACTTAAGCACCGTCCCAAATAGTTTCCAGTGTCTTCCAGAAATAACTAACGAACTTAACATCATGATCAGACACAACAGGGATCGGAAGCCCATGGAGACGGACAACCTCTTTGAAGAACAATTTAGCGATATAAGACGAATTAGAACACTTGGAACATGGAATGAAATATGTTATCTTAGAGAACCTATCAGCCATCACAAAAATGGAGTTTATGACCTCGAGCTATTTTAGGTAACCCGAGAACGAAGTCCATACTAAGGTCACACCAAGGAGTATACATCCTAGTATTTTGATGTTGTGCCTTACCCAATTGACACTTACGACACTGAGAGACAATGCAAGCAACGTCTTTCTTAAGGGATGACCAATAAAAACGATCCTCAACTAATGCGATTGTTTTATCTCGATCGAAATGACCAGCAAGACCCCGACATGTAGCTCATAGACTAGGAAATCACGAAGTGAGGTACAAGAAATACATAACTTGGTACCCTTAAAAATATAACCATGTTTAAGCAAGAAAGAAGCATGTTTGCTAGAAGGATTATCTAAAAGGGCCTGAAAGATGATGCCAAAGTCAAGACAACTAGGATAATCATCCTTCAAACGCTCAAATCCTACCACAGTAGTGCTCATGGAATGTAGTATCCTAGTGATACGACTAAGAGCGTCAGCCGCTTTATTTACGACCCCGGTCCGATGATGGAGAACAAAAGTATACTCCTGAATAAATTCAACCCACTTAACATGTCGTTCTCTTAAATGACGCTAAGATTTAAAGTAGCAAAGAGCCCGATGGTCGGAATATAGGACAAACTTTTGAGGAAATAAGTAGTATCACCGGTGACGGAGATATTGGATAATAGCATAAAATTCTTTATCATAGGTAGAATACTTATGTCGAGCCTGGTTTACTTTTCGCTAAAGTGAAGGGGTAATTGTCCTGACTTAATACAACCCCTATACCCACACCGGAAGCATCACAAGAAACCTCAAAAACCTTATAAAGATCCATGTGCCGTAAAACTGGAGCCTCGATCAACTTTTGCTTGACAGCTAAGAAAGCTTTTTGGGCTAAAGGTGTCTAATGAAAATCACCCTTTTTCATGCACTGGGTGATTAGAACAGTGAGAGAGCTAAAACCCTTAATGAATCTCATATAGAATGATGCTAGCCCATGAAAATTACCGACATCAGTTAACGTGGAAGGTTTTGGCCAATCGCGAATAATAGAGATTTTAGTTGAATCAGCAGAAATACCCTAGGCGAAAATGATGAACCCTAAGAAGAGGACCTGAGATTGGAGGAATGAAAACTTTTTGAGGTTAGTGTATAACTGTGAAGAACGAAGGGTACGGAAGACCTGTCGAACGTGATCTAAATGAGCCTTTTGCGATCGACTATAAATCAAAATGTCATCAAAATAGACTTCAAAGGACATCCCAATAAAAAGGTTGCAAGACATGGGTCATGACCCGCATGAATGTGCTAGGTGCATTATACAACCCAAAAGGCATAACCAACCGTTCGTATAAACTATTTTGAGTCTTAAATGCAATTTTTCGTTCATCCCTAGGTCTAATCCTTATCTGATGGAGGTGATTTGACAACTAAGAACTAGGGACAAGATCGACATCATGTTAAATATCCCGCATAGGAAGAAGCTCATCAGGTAGATCGACGGCATAATATCACTAAACTTATCAAGTAAGGAGTGACCTTGGTTAGAAATTCGATTTGAGAATCACAAAGGGGTTGTGAACAAGCTTTAGCAACCAAAACAAACATAAGCCTCACGTCTTGACCTTCACACTCAAAATCTTTAAGAGACAACAGTTGAATACGGGCATCTGCAGCACCCTTGGGTAGGGAGATGAGTGTTGTTTTCTTCGGGATGTCTGAGGTTAATGTGTTTGTGGTTTGGACCGTGCTTGGTTATAAATTGGGCTTGGTGAGTTTAAGATATATTGGCCAATATTGGACTTAGGGTGGTGTAGGGACCAAGGAATGTATATAAAGAATCAGAGAACAATAGCAAAACTTGATGAACGGTGCAACATCAACACAATGACGCACAATGATTTATTTTATTTTTTTACTGATGAAAAAAAAAAATCTAAACTGAATTTCAGGTGCGAACAGTTATACGAACAATACGGATTAACAGTAATTTTTTTTTTTTTTTTGAAACTAACTAAGAAAACTACTGCTGCGGTCGATACGGATTTTTATTATAGTTTGAGCAGCTCAAAAGCTTCTCTGCTTATAAAAGTGGATGGTTAAGGGTTTGAGGTGGTACATGTAATGGATGGAAACAATTGGTGGACTTTTGGATCTGAGAACAAAAGATTTTAGGCCAAATGGAAACGAATTGCTCTAATACCAAGTTGATGCCAATCGTAACACGTGAAAACCAATAAGAACAGAGGAATAAGAAGAGAGAAATGGGAAGAAGATTGTATTTTATTCAATAATCCAATGTGTCTTATTACAATCAACGGACCTCTTTATATAAGCTAAAAACACGACTAGAAGGAATTCACTACTACTAAGGAAAGTTATGATCTACCTTTTACAAAATCAATTTATCAAAAATGAGTAAAATACAATAATGTAAAATTCTAT
>CAIGRE010306159.1:0-11851 GCA_903798275.1 Fraxinus angustifolia subsp. syriaca
TCATAAGTAACCTCATCCACCTCTAATACAGTAATAGAATTGTTGCGTCTGTTGGAGCTAGCAACCTTATGGAAAAATTGAGTGCATCTGTCCCTCTTTTTCAACCACTTGACCCTGAATTTTTTACGCCAAGCAATCTCCTCCATCTCCACCAACTTCTCCAACTCTTACCTTAATTCTCCACGTCTTACCCTATCATCCCCAACCAAACCTTCACTTTCCTCCCTCATATCCAATTCTTCTAAATCTGAAAGATGTTGATTTTTGCGATAGCTAACATCTCCCACCGCCTCCTCATTCCACCTCTTAAGGTCCTCTCTCAAGGCCTTCAATTTTCGATCCAAAACATGTGTGTTCGATTTATACAAGACAAATATCCCAATTTTGATTTCATTATCAACTTTGAATCCATAACATTGATGGGACATATGAACATCATATACATCAGTTAAATTTGTATATATTCTTCGTCATGCCCTATAGGTTTAATCAGTATCCTAAATTTGAGAATCCTGACCATAGCAGTTCAAATTCTCTATAGTATCAATCAGTCACTTCAACAATATCTGTCAACAACAATACAATTCTACTTAATTTCCCAGTCATTAATTAATATCCGGGCCTCCATATCACATAATTTAATTAATTTCTGTCCGTTCTTAGTTTCTATTTCCTTTCTCCGTCTGTGATTTCAAAGGATGCTATTATGGTGGAGTTGCTTCAATTAGCAATACGTAGTCAAAGAAAGCTGTCATCTTCATACTGTATATCCTAGTTCATGATGTGCAACCTTTTCATATTTTTTTTTCATTTTGTGCTTAACTGTAATGTTTTCATATTTTGTAGGTTACCCTACTCTGTCAGGTTCCTGAAGCATCTAGTAAAAGTGCATCGGCTGCTACAGTTGGTATTATTAAGGTTTGCACTGAGCAGGGAGTTTTCTTAATGCATTTTTATCTTTTCCATAATTGTCTAATTAATGAATTGTTTTCAGTCGTTGATTGGCCACTTCGATCTGGACCCAAATCGAGTTTTCGATATTGTAAGTTATACATTTTGTCTTTTTGCTTACTATTGTTCTTTGCTCGTGTGTTTTATGTTGGTCGTAACATTGCCAAATAATATATGGTCTGGATGCACTCCTGGTTACTCATTACTCATTAGCATTTTGTATGTTAGGTTTTGGAATGTTTTGAACTTCAGCCTGACAACAATGTGTTCTTGGACCTGATTCCAATGTTTCCCAAGGTATTGATGCTGTATAGAGTTTTTTCTTTTTAATTTTTTTCCCTAAGAGTATAAATATGGGTAACATATTTAACGAAAAGTCTGTCTGCTATTAGAATTAGTATCCAACGTTTCCCAAGGTATTGATGCTGTATAGAGTTTTTGCTTTTAATATTTTTTTCCTAAAAGAATATAACTATCGGTAACATATTTAACAAAATGTCTTTCTGCTATTAATATTATCAATATTCCACCTTGATTATTTGTGCTCTTTTGAGAGCTTCATTGAGCAGTGAATCTTTGATTGTTGATTCCTTTTCATGTTGTGCAGTCCCATGCTTCACAAATTCTTGGATTCAAGTTTCAATATCATCAGCGTATGGAAGTCACTACTCCTGTACCAATTGGGCTTTACGAACTTGCGGCTTTGTTGGTGAAAAAAGACTTCATTGATGTTGATAGCATGTGAGTATTTCCCCTTTACTTTGGGCCTCAAGCTTGTTTGGTTTTTTCTATTTTTGACATATTACAACCCATCGTTGGTTTAAGGTTAAGTACAAATATCTGATTGGTGCCTTCATCAATGTCGTCGTATCTCCGTTTAATCTTATGGGTACCTGGAGACATTTTATTTCAGTGAATTAATTCCAACCAAAGTAATTTTCTTTGGGAAACTATTATGATCTGATAATTCTTTATGCTATTTCATGGTCCTACCTCTACTTCCCCTCTCTTTGGCCTGCCTGTGACAGCACAAATTGTTCATGATTTGAGTGTCACTAAAATTTAAATTAAACTTAATAAATAGGATATTCATAAGAGTAATTACTATTCAACGTTATTCATAAGAAGCATATTTAAAAAAAAAAATACGTTTGACATAAGGAAAACTTAAAATGACTTCAACATAAATTAACTAAAGTTCAACATAACTTAATGAAAATTATTTTGAATGTCCCACGACGGCATTCATATCCACATCGACCGCCTCGAACCATTAATTTTTTGAAAAGGGAAAAAGAACATAATGTGGGATAAAATCTCAATAAGTGTGCGTTAAGTAATTTTTTTGTTCATGTATATGCATTACATGGAAAATTTCATACTTGCATAGGGAGACACGAAAATTGGTCCTAACTTAGATGGTACCAAGTTTCTGTGCGTAGTGCTACTATGTTCCATTCTGTCCATACAATTTTATACATAATACAGACCATAACTTAACATAGTCATGAAAAAACATATAAGGGATTACTCATGTAATAACGTAATAATGCACTTATTTTTTTTATTTTTTTTGTAATTGTGGATGTTCGGGCCAGTTTGCGCGCATCTCGATTAATCCCGCGGAGTCTTGAAGTTTAAGATCGAGTAATCACTTCAGTGGCCCGGGATTCGAACTGGAGACCATTGGGGAACAAATTCAAGGCCTGACCAACACTTACCTTTTTCACTAGACAAATCAAAATAATGGAAGTGATTGTCGGAGAGAGATCCTTGAGCATCGCGTGGAGTTGAGTATTCACGTGTGATTGTGTACGTGTATGACTATATTTAATATGAAAATGACAAGAGAAAGAGTAAACGTGGAGAGACAATAATAGAGGTAAAGATGGAGAGTTTGGAAATAGTTGATGAGGGGTATTCTATAGTAGAAAAGCGAAAGGAAATGGCTAGATGTTAGGCATAGTCAATGCATAAATGATATATTATCTTGAAAGTGGTCTAATCAATACCTTTAATCATGTGGTCAATTCAATTGACATCGCTTGAAACTTAGTGTAAATAATGCATGTTGCCAAATCAACCACCTTTATTTATGTGGTCAAATCAATTACATTGACTTGAAATGTGGTGTGAATAATGTATGTGGTCAAATAAATCTGAAATCATGACTAATTGGCATATTGACATATATTTTATTCATGATTTCATCTAGTTTCCAAGATAACTCTCCAATTAGTTTCTCAAACTAGGTCAATAACCAATAAGGTCATTAGACTTTAATAATAAAGCACTTAAGTCCTAAATTTAAATCTAACAACTAGTAGTAAAAATTTGGGACATTATACTGCCAGTCAAACAACAGAGTTGTAACCTTATGAATGAGTGATTAATGCACAACCAAAATTAAAGCCTCTTATGTTGTTAGCTAGGAAAATGAAAAGCAGATTTGAGATATATGCAAACCTGTGCGATAGTTATCACTTCATTTTTTTATAGCACATGCATGAGTACGTGACCTAGAACCAAAGCCTTGTCAGAAACTGTCTTTGATCTCACAGAAGTCTTTGTTGTTTTTAGAACTATCGCATGAATTTTAAGTCTTTTTTTAGTTGCTGAGAGTTTTCTTTCCTATTAGTACAGGAAATAGTGGTGTTTATTTGGGGCCAAAGAAGTGGTTGAATTTCTGAAGTGAGGAAAGGCATTGGAATTGAATTTCATGAATTAAATGGGCTTAATTTTTAAATTGAGAAGTTGACCTAGGCAGGATAGCACGTCATAGGGTTGCCTTTCATGAATTTATTTGACTATATTCTTGGCCTGGATTCAGTCTTCAGTTTGGTTATTACTGTATAGAGCTTGTGTTTAGCTAGTCAATTTAACTACTCTTCCCTATAGCATCCCAGAATCACAGTTTGGGCAGGTTGCAGCCTGCTACTTGGGATCTGGTCTTACGATATTCTTTGTACCTTTCAATCCAGTCAAGGGAAGAGAATTGAGTCATTTCTCTCCTTTTCTCTTCATATAAAATGTCTAAATACAAAAATGCGAGTAAAAGAGTTCTTTGATTATGTATATTTTAGCATGAACGTCATTAACCTTCTAGTCCAGTCACTTCCGGATGAATAAGAGCTCTCTCTCTCTCTCTCTTTTGATCAAAGGAACCTACAGTCATAATTATTTCAATTTTGTGGGGATTGGATGAGTGTCTTAGATGTATTTCCGAATGATAATAACTTAAAATCTTGTGTAATTTCTGTGAGCTTGGAGAACTGTTTTGGTTGATTTCTTATTTTCATTTTATTTCTCTGTATATCACGGACCCCTTGTCCTCCATAGGTCCAGCTTTTATATTTCTTATTTTTCTAATGTGATTTCTTCTTCTATCCAGATAATTGTTGTACAATGCAAGTGCATAACCTAGAGAAACCTTTCCATCTCATCACTAATCTGCTATTCTTTTTGGAGGCTTGGGCAGTTACAGTCTAACTTGAATGTTTTAATTGTTTATTTCCTATGCTTTTTCTTCACTCTCTTGACTCCCGCTGAGTACTGCTCATGGCATGACTTATTTCTACCCTATGACATGGTATCTTTTTCAGATATGCACACTTACTTCCTAAGGATGAGGAAGCATTTGAGCATTACAACTCTTTCTCGGCCAAAAGACTCGATGAGGTAGTTCAACTTATTATATCTGGATGTTCTGGTTGCATTTATTAACCAAAGGCTCTGTAATATTTTATTAAGCCCATATTTAACAACCATTATTTCAGAACTCTTTAATTCTCACTCATTTTTAACCACACATTTACACAATAAAATATTTAGTACGTAAATTCAAGATTTTTCCTACTTTTTAACCACACATTCTAAAAAAAATCACTATTCAAAACTCTATTTTCTCAAAATAATAGCCATCAAACAAGGCCTAAGATGTTATCTCTCTATCTTGTTTTAAGTGGTATTCATTAAGCACGACTTCTTTTTCTATAGCTTACATGTGTGCCCATGTATTTCGTTGTGCTTTGGAGTGCCATATCGACAAGAAGATTTACTTTTCCTATGTACCCGTGAATCCCTGATGTTTATATCTTTCCTATAGTTTACATGTGTGCCCATGTATTTCTTTGAGCTTTGGAATTCCATATCGACAAGAAGATTTGAGTTACTTTTCCTATGTACCCTTGAATCTCCTATTTCATATCTTATTTGTACACTTCTATCCATGTTCCACCTATTTGCCATTTTAGTTTCTTGTTTAAGTTGGCTTTCAATGACAAATAGATATATTGAGTGTTAAAGTTAACATTAGATCTTTTATGGCCTTGGACAAACAGGCTAATAAGATTGGGAAAATTAATCTTGCGGCAACTGGAAAGGATCTCATGGATGATGAGAAACAAGGAGATGTAACTGTAGATCTTTTTACCGCTTTAGACATGGAAAATGGGGCAGTTTCTGAAAGGTCCTTGGAGCTCGAAAATAATCAAACTTTGGGATTACTTATGGGGTTCCTTGCAGTAGATGATTGGTAATTCTGAAACTTGAAATCTGAATTGCAATTTTTTTGAGTAATTAGCTGTAGCTTGTCTCTCGGTGTGCATGTGGCTAGCTTGTGATGGTGCATGATTTATTGCCAAGTTTGTTTCCTGCTTATGATCATGGTTGCTGGTGCCTGCGTTGTCTTTGTCTGCCATTTTAGTCTTAGCTTGCTACACGTGCCGTGTAAACGTGACCAATTTGCGATATGTTTTTCCACTATGAAAATAATATTAAGAATTTGGAATGAACCTAGATAGCGTACTATACTCAATTTCTTCTGTCTTTAGACGACCCATGAATCTCTCAAATGGAAATTGTGATGGAGATTTCGTTGAAGACTTTCCAGAAAAAATATGCGCACTTTATTAGCAGATAAATAGAATGTAGCATAATTTATTCCCGATGTTACATAATTGTTTTAATTTTACGTTACAAAATTTTCCATTTTATTGCGTTCACTTATCAGTTTGATTTGATTTCACAGGTGTCATGCTTGTCAGTTATTGGACCGCCTTTCAACACTGAATCCAGTGGAACATAATGAAATTTGTGATGGGTTGTTTAGGTAAATGTTATTATCTCTTGGTAGCAACATCATATTAATCTGCCGATGACATGTTGCATGTACATTTACTTTTTTCTCTCTTAGCTTTTTTTTTTCTGCTTTTAAGTTCATTATCTGATACTTTTGTGATTAATGTTTAGGCTTATTGAAAAATCAATCTCTCCAGCTTGTGAACTTGTTCGTCAAAACCAATTTTCAAATATTGATGTATTGCCTGGATCTGGCACTGACTTGATGGAGACAGGAAATTCATCCCACAGTAGATCTTTTATCAGTCTTCCTAAAGAGCTTTTTGAAATGCTTTCTGCTGCTGGACCTTATCTTTATCGTGACACTTTGTTGCTGCAGAAGGTCTATGTTCTAGTTTGGCCCATCTAATTAGTCACTTGCTGGTACTTCTCATTAATATTAGTTTTTTTACCTTACCTCACAGACATCCAAAGTGTTGAGAGCTTATTACCTTTGTGCACTTGAGCTTGTCAATAATGGTTATGGGGCATTTAATCCTCATACTGTTACTAATGGAAATGAAAATCCACGCCTCCACCTGAAGGATGCGAGGTTAAGAATTGAGGAAGCACTAGGAACATGTCTTCTTCCTTCATTACAGTTGATACCTGCAAATCCTGCAGTTGGACAGGAGATCTGGGAACTACTGAGTCTTCTACCCTATGAGGTTGAATTTCTACCACTTGTACTCTTTCTAATTGAGAATCAGTTACGTTAAGCTGAATTGTGGTCTCATAAGTTGCTTCATTAGGTGCGCTACCGTTTGTACGGTGAATGGGAGAAGGAGGATGAGCGTTTTCCAATGATTTTGGCTGCAAGACAAACAGCAAAGGTACAAATTCATTGTTTTAGGACTCTGATATCGTTAATCATTTATCATACAATTTGCCACCTGTTGGTTTGCAGTTGGACACCAGGAGGATTCTAAAGCGCCTTGCAAAAGAAAATTTAAAGCAGCTTGGACGAATGGTTGCTAAATTAGCTCATGCCAATCCAATGACGGTGCTCCGGACAATTGTTCATCAGGTAATTTGCTCAGTTTGAGTGTGGCTTTGTCCATTTGATGCTAGATTTTTTGCTAAATGATGGATTTGAACTGTACATGCAGATAGAGGCATACAGGGATATGATCACTCCTGTTGTGGATGCATTCAAGTATCTGACTCAGGTGCATCTTAATTTTTTATTTTCTGCTGTTATCTTTTCTCTGTTTTGCACACTTCCTTCTCTGTATTAGCAACTGAATGTAGATAAAGATTTTGTGCCAGATATAAGATGTTATGTAGGTGAAAAGGATATCAATTTTTTGTGTAATGCTCTTACTGAAATTTGTTTGTTCAGAAAAACATTATTTTTGCTGAAATAACCCCTATCCATTAGTTATGCCTTTGGTTTGTGTCTGCATATGTATACAGGTACACACAAACATAAGAGATGCACCTTGTTGTCAATGAAGTTATGGGTGTCAAGTAGGAAAGATTTCACTGAATCTTAAGGAAGAACAGTACTAAGAAAAATTTTGCAGTTTGATTTCTCTCTCTCTCACACACACACACACTTTTCTAGGAATTATAGCAACTTTATATTTCCCGACTTTTTAACCTCTTCCGCTCATTGATGGTTCTCCTGGAAGGTCTTAAAAGATGGAAAAAATAAAATAATAATAATAATAGAAAAAGGGAGAATCTTGATAACTACAAGTAGTTATGGTAAATTTTGGTGTGAGGCAATTACTTTAATTCGCTGTGAAGTAATATATGGAATTATATGAGAAACAAGTCTCAATATGGATCTGATGTCCTTCTCTGTTATTGTATAATTTGCATCTTCATTTCTAACAAATGTATAGCAAACACTATCCCAACTCTAGTTACCATAAGCATGCATTTTCTACATTTACTTACTTCCTCTACTAGCTTTTTCATTTTGGTACGATTTATTTACTGTTCAGTTCATGTTGTCAGTTGTTTGGTAAATGATTTCTTTTGACTTGTTTAAATTGTTCGGTTTTTTACACTCGTAAAATGCATGCATTCAACAGCTTGAATATGATATTCTGGAGTATGTCGTGATTGAACGCTTGGCTCAAGGTGGGCGCGAGAAGCTTAAAGATGATGGCCTTAATTTGTCGGATTGGCTTCAATCTTTGGCATCATTTTGGGGTCACTTGTATGTTTCTTTTTCACCTTTATACTATTCCGGATTTGCTTGTTATGTTCAGATGTGCTTCCTTGACAATGTAGTATCTTTTATTACTAAAATACATTGGTGAAATGCTGAATTACTTAAAAAATTGAATAACAATAATGGGTGACACAGAATTTCTTTGGATGCTGTTAGCTTTTTTACTTGCCATATAAGTGGCCTAGACTTCAAATTCTTTACTTTATATGCTTTTTTCATTTTTATCTTTTACTCTACATTTATTTGTTTCTCAATGGGACTGGGTATTTGTTCATTCTTTATTTATTGTCTTTATCCAGAGATTTCCAGTCTTTTAAGTAGTAAATACATTACATAATCTAGTCTAAATTTACTTTAAATCAATCCTTTCTATAAAAAATCTAGATCTCGTGGGACGCTGTACCCAGTTTGCAGAGTTGCAGATTAATCTCTGATGAAGCTGGTGACTGGAGCTGGAGTTGTAGTGGACCTTGCACATTTTCTTGATTGGCTTTTTGATCGGATCTTCCCTTCCAGCCTTCTTATATACTCTTGAATATGGGTAGAAGAATTCAGATCAATGTTAGATTGGAGAATGCTCATGTTGTTTGGTGATAGAGAAGCCATTCAGAGGGTGCAGGGTGAATCCATTAATTCCCATTTTCTGTTTGAAGTGCAAGATCTCTTAGTTTAAGGATGTTGAGATATTAGCGCATATGGCTATTGGAAAGGTCTCTCAAGTCGAGATATTCATATTTCTGCTGATATTGATGGCGACATCTTCGATTGAAAATTTAATATTGCTTTAACATGGGAAGATACCACTAGCAGTTAGCTCATGACATATTAGGTGGAGAAAAATAAATCACCGTGCTGGATCTGTCTCTAGTCTTTAAGGTGCTATAGGAGTCTCAAAAAATATCCCTTTATGTTACAAACATGCTTAAGTTGATGAGAAGAAAACCTAAATTGTTGGAGGAATTACATTTGGGTATTGTGGAAAAGGTGTTTTACTATTTGGATGCTGTAAGTATTGATGACCATCTGCTGCATTGCTTGGGGTTTGTATTTTCTTTTGTCCTTATAGTTGCTGCTAAATGAAATGAAGTTCGAGAAGATCAGCTCTGGTGTGTATGTAATTGGTCAATAATGGCTTCATTGAGACTTTGTTTTGCTTGTTTCTGTACAGAATGGGATTGGGACTTTGTGGATAATCTCAAGGAAGAGTTGGCTTGAACAAAGATGCATTCTTTTGATAATGATATTCAGAGGTTTTTCAGGATACTATGAAATTTGTCGATAGTGTTCTATTTTCAAGTCTCCCTTATGACTTGGTCCTGAACAATATGGTATTGTGACTTAGCACAAAAGTTTACTTTAAGTTGGCCTCTTGACTACATCAAGAATTCCATTGACATCTCAAGGAAGACTTGCGCTTGAATGAAAGATGCATTATTTTAATAATGAAGAGCGATTGGGAACAATTTTATATTCAGATTTCTCTCAGGATACTATGTCATTTGTCAGTAATGTTACCTTTTTGGATCTCTCTTAAGACTCGGTCTTGCTTGTTTCCTCACCTAATGGGATTCGGATTTTGCACGGAGTTGTATATGATTTGTGGTGGCCTCTTGACGACTGCATGAATGTCATTGATAGTCTCAAATAAGACCTTGTACTTGAATAAAAGATTCATATTTTATTTAGGATGGCTAAAAACAATTTGATATTCAGGGTTTTCTCAGGGTGGCAAAGTTGATATTATTACCGTGAAAAAAGGTTTATCAGTATGCAATTCAGTGACTGGGCACCCAACTTTGAAGTCTTGTTGGCAAGACATGTCCTGATGCAAGTTATTGGGGGTACTTGAACAATTCCGTTGTTTCCTCTGGAATTGATACTTGGAGTTTGGGAGACTTTTTTTTGCAAGCCTCATCTATCAACGCATGCTTCAGTTTGCCATATCCACTCAAACATAACCATGAGGTCTTTAACGAAAGGCATGAGAAAATTAGTTTATGTCCTTGCTTTAAAATTATAGAATTCATGCACAGGTGTTGAATAAGTGCATCATGAATGGAAAACAACATAAAGAAATAGAACAGATTGAATGGTTTCATCAACTACCAGTTCTTCTATATGTTCCATTCTCATTTCTATTATGGGATTTGTTTTGGTAGTATTAGTACCAGTATAATGTGTGTTTGTTTAAAAGGATAAAAACATAAGTGGTAAAGTCTAGGTACATCCATTAAGATATTTTGCATGGGCATGAAGTGCTTTTAGGTGCATATTTTTGCCCATCTTGCATCACCTGATTTTCTGTGTCATAATTTTTCAATTTTTATATTTAGGTTATAATTGATGGACTGACATAAAAATTCATATAGATGTGAACATTGGTATTCTCATGAATAATAAAATAAGTTTCCGTTTTAAACAGTGTGGAAGTTATAATTACATTAATATTTTTTTTTTGTTTTATTCTACTTGCTGCTGTATATTATTTATTAGGCTCTTTGTGTTCTATGTTTCTGTTCCATGCATGTTTAATGGGATGTGAATATTTTTTAGAACTTCATGGTTAATCAGTTTTAGTCAGTATTCTGTTGGTTTTTATGATGTGTTCTAATGTATTACACCTTTGTGTTTTTAATTTAAAGCTCGAAAAACCATTTACATTCCTGAGTGGTTACCGGTGTGGTTGTCTAAGGGAATGGCTGAATCTCATATTATGTAGAAAATTCATTGAAATTGAGTAAGAGAACAAAGATGGAGTTCATTGTATAGGATTAGTTAATCTTAGTAACACCGAGAAAGTAAATACAGTGCTATATATGGAAAAAAATGACAATTTCTTAAGTTTGATTAATTAGGGATCAAGAACTTGAAGTCAATATAAAGGTAGTAGAAATGTGAACTCTTTTGTTTGTCAAATAAAGGAAAGAAGCTCCCTAAGTTTGATTCTATAAGGTGTTTAGAGATTCCAATCCATCATTTCTGTTGCTTATGATGTTCTTTTGAGGTCACTTTTGGATGTCATGCATTAGGACTAAAATTAAGCATTTCAACATTCACAATGAGATATTTAGATGTTGTGGTTTACACTTTAGAAATTAGGAGTGTAATGATTTAATAAATACTCAAAATAATATTTTTTCCTGTTCAGCCGAATTTCCTTGAAAAATATTAGAATAATTTCAAATTTGTCATAGGTTATATCATGTGCAGTTAGTGGCAACAGAAATATTACTTGTAAAAAATGCCGAGAAATAATGGCATACAGGGGTTATATCATGATAGAAGAATACAGTTTGATTTGGATATCATAGTGAGGAGAAGCTCTCAGAAATAGGATTGAATTGAAAATAGGGATCCAACACAAATCTGTTAAACCTCAAAATTAATTTTGAGGACCAATCAGGTTCCCCATTACAATCTCCCATGGCTATCCTTTTTCAAATTTTGGTTGTGCATGAGATATGCATTGGTTTACGTGAAGTATTGGTTATCCAATGAGACGTGTTTCAAAAATAAGACAAATATATTCTTAATGGAGCTATATGCTTTCTTCAGTTCAATTTGATTTCTTCAAATGGATTTATATAGATACTTTGT
>CAIGRE010306175.1:0-14923 GCA_903798275.1 Fraxinus angustifolia subsp. syriaca
CTAAGCTTTTATTTTCATGAACTTGTCATCCACAAATCGATGGTCAGACTGAAGTAGTGAATTGGTCGATGATGCTATTATTTCGCATTGTAGTCAATAAGAACTTCAAGAGTTGGGAAGAGTGTTTACCGTTCATAGAGTTTGCATACAATAGGGCCACGCATTCTACTACTTCATTTTCACAATTTGAAATTATTTATGGTTTCCATCCGTTAACACCTTTGGATTTAATATCCTTACCTGTGAATGAACGATGCAGCTTAGATGGTAAAAAAATGCCGAGTTGGTGAAGTCACTTCATGAAAAAGTAAAAATGCAAATTGAAAGCAAAAATAAACACTTCACGTCACAAGTAAACAAGGGTCGAAGGAGCATGAAATTCGAACCTTTAAATGATGATTCATTTAGATGCATTTACTGATTAAAGAGATCAACAATATCTCATACACCAGATTTAAATACTCTAACTCCAATTAACGTCCTGGAAAACAATTAGTTAATATTATATTTGATATATTTAAGACACACCTCAAGAGTGAATACATCCGATTCTAATATAAAAAATTTTACATGAAAATGGAGTAATTAGTAAAGATTGTCCCATTAAGGAGACATATACTATTGATGAGTATTTAGGCATAAAAAATTATAAAATCCCAAAATGGTTCGGGTACTTGATATGTTGAAAATTGAAATATCTTAATAAGTTATGCCATTATAGAAAATAATAGAATTGGAAAAAAAATAGTTGCCGACAATACTTTTACACATGATGTAATGCATCATATAGTGAGAAATCGAAATAAATGTGACGAAATATATTGATCGAAGTAATGATTGGCCAAAAAAAGGGACACAATCCAAAATTGAATTTACTAGAGAAAACTGAAGTTTCTGGACCTGCAATCCGAAAATCTAAAGGTATGTACTTAAGTGAATAAAAAATGAGAAGATTAAGTCGTAATATGTAATGCAAGACTCTCAACATAGTGAATCTCACAAAAATCATGGTGGATGAAATCATGAGTCCATATCATGTTATATTGACTATGTATGAAATTTGAAACACATGATAATCAACTTATCGGCATCATTATTAATGTTATTCTTGAAAGATTTAATATGTCTGAAACATAATTCGAGTAATATTATCATGAGAGAGAGTAAATATGCGTTGTACTTTTTTTCCTCTACCAAGATTTTGTCTCAATGGGTTTTCCTAGCATGATTTTTAATGAGACAACTTTGGTAGCGTACTTAAAAGAATAATGTAATATTTTTCCTTCATTGGTATTTTTCATAATAAGGTTTTTACAAGGCATATTCTTTGCGCAATAAATGTTCATAACATACAAGACATTGCCCTCATAATAACTCTTATATGTACGAAACTCTCGAATAATTCAACAAAGGCTATTTTTCGAATAATCATTTTATTGCAGTTATCAAGTTTTGTCCCACTGAATTTCTTTGATGGCATTAACGTACAAGATATCAATATGGAAGACATTGAAATAAAAGACATAGATCGCTTAATATAAGAATTGAAATTAGGGGGAATAGTTGTACTCTTTTTCATTCGATCAAGTTTTATCCCACTGAATTTTCTTGACAAGATTTTAACAAGACAACATTTTATTACTCCAATTATTTGTATTTTTTTTCGTTTGTTGGTTTTTTTTTACCATCGAGGTTTTGCTAAATAATATTTGAATGAGATAGTTATTGTGTAAATAGTCATTCAAGGAGGAGCGTTATAAATATAGTAATATTTATGAATGAGTTTTATACCCTTGTAACCATAGTCATTATAATTGTTGTATCCCTAATCCTTCAATATAAATATGGGGCTTTGACTCTCAGTAAAATATATACAAATTTATTGATTTCTCTAGTTTCTTCTCTTTTCTCTCTAGTTTATAACAAACTTCATATTATAGTAGAACAATTCACTACATATAACATGGAAAATCAAATACATTATAGCAATGCTAAT
The DNA here is from genome assembly GCA_903798275.1 of Fraxinus angustifolia subsp. syriaca. Taxonomy (NCBI): domain Eukaryota; kingdom Viridiplantae; phylum Streptophyta; class Magnoliopsida; order Lamiales; family Oleaceae; genus Fraxinus; species Fraxinus angustifolia. Next base: position 1,997 of record CAIGRE010306175.1, read on the forward strand.
GAAAACGATATTCACAAACAATCAATAACCAAATTAACAAACAAAGCTAAAAGTCAAATTCTCACTATTCACTACCCATGTTATAATAACCAAAACTCGGCATCTAATTCCAAAAGTATTCATTTTCTCTGCAATTCCAAGACACGTTGTTCATGTGCATTTCTAAATATTACCCAACCATGTATATCTTCATAGATCTATGACAAATAGGTAAGCCACACCTTGAGAAGAATATGCATCATCCATTTTGTTGTAAAAAATAAACAATTTCAGGCAGAAATGAAAATGCAAAAAATCAATGAAATTGACCGTTGGTTTCTTCTGAGATGATCTTTCCAACAAACGGGGCTTAAGTGAGTGAAAAGATGTGAAAAAATGGTAGTTCCCTCTGGAAAACAAAAATTTTGGCCCTTTTCATTAAACTTTTGTAGCTAATAAAAATATAAGATAATTAAATTAAGGTTAACCTTATTGCAAAACAAAGTCAATATCTAAATGTGTTAGTAGAAAGTCTTTATAACCACAAGTAGTTGTCTCGAATTATCTTATCTTCATCACCTGGAAAATGGGAAGGAATAATGTAGAATGAGCTAAAGCCCATATATATTTTCCAATATGTATTCCCTTTCTTTCTTTTCCTTAATCACTTAATCATTAATATTATGAGCTCACTTAGTGTAATGTTTAGCCAATTATAATGCATTGGGCCGTTATTATATGGAACCTGATTCAATTTATGAGTAGTACTGCAAAGCAGTTAATATTAAATATTAAGTTTTCATCATTCAAGGTTATAACTATTTTGGTATGCCGGTCCCCCACTTCTTATTTCTCACTCCCACCTTTATGACATAGACATACACCTCTTAAAAATTTAGGATACATGCTTTTTCTAAAATATTATTTATTATATTTTCCTTTAGGAACTTTTCGTTTCTTAAAACTTTACTTTGTGTATGCTAATGAATACATTGGTATGCATGAATATGAGATGAGACGCATTAATAACATATAAACCAATTTAATAAAGTATAATTTTTTCTTTTTTTGCAAAATAAGAATATGTAATATATCTATGCATTTAATACTCATGAATGAACACAAAATGAGAGGTTTACTTACTTGAATTCTAAGCAACTTACTTTTAGTAGTATGTGGAGATGTCGTTGATCGCTCATGAAGTCAATGAGCCAAGAATCCTAGGTCATACAATTTATTAAGAACTTCAAAATAATCATTTATATTTGTATTACGTTTTAACCATGTAAATGGACCTAAACCATGCTATTAAATTTTATATATAAGTTTGGTATTCAAGCACAAACACTTGAAATTAAGTGATCCAATGTTGATCCTACTTGAGTTAAGAAACTCACATGTATATATTTAATAATAGGGTAATTATATTACCACCAAAAAAATTATTTATTACAACATATTATAATCATACCACGACATAATTATTTAAATCTATTAAAATATAGATTTAATAAATACACCACAACAAATTTACAATTATACTCTTAATACAATAAAAACAAAAAAAACAAAAAAAAAACACACTATTGTGGTGTACTTATCCTTCCAATATTACTCGTCATTTTACTCAACTATTTCTATCCTATTTGGTTAGATCCAGGGGTGGACCTAGTAAAAAAGTTCAGGACGGGCGGAAACAGAACAAAAACGAGGAAAAAAAAAGAACTGAAACAGAAACGAAATGCCGAGAAGAAAGAGCCAAAACAAAAGGGTAAAACTAAAAGGGCCAAAACTAAAAAAAAAAAAAAATTTAAATACCCAACTCTCTCAACCTAAAACAAAAGGGCATAAAAAAAGCCAAATGATTTACGTCTTCCCTTCTTCTTCTTATTCTCATCTTCTCTCTGCACTCGGTGGTCAACAGTGCTGGACTCTTAGCATCCAATCTCAACCATGGTTTCCCTTTTCCACTCCAGTGGAGTAAACTCACCGGACTCGAATGGAGATCCCTACACAAAGCTTCAAGATTATCATCGTCATGTCCGTTTTGATTCCATTGGTGCTCTACTCCTTCAACGTTCCCAACGAAAACTAGTAAATATGGAGGCAATGAACCCAATTCATAGATTTTGTACCTCTTTTGAATTCTCATCTAGTATTCAAATTTTTCTATGTACCGTGAGCTCTCCATTTTGTCAAATCAATTACCATCATGCCAGTGTTGAAATAACATGGGTTACAGCCTTTGAATACTGTAGAAAATGTTGGATTTTTCCAGAATTTTAATGTGGAGTAACGGCTGAAATTAGCATGGCAATCTTCTTCTCATCTTCTTGTTCTTTCCTTCTTCTTCCCGTCTTCTCTCTGCAATAACAACAGTGGCCCGACGCCCGACGGTACACCAATGGATCTAGCATGGGTGATCGCACCTCCTCGTCGGGTGCTGGGTCCACCCCTAATGGAGACTACTCTCCGACAATGGAGAAAGCTTCGAATAGAGGCGTATACAATAGTGAATTGATGCTCCATCACCTTCGCTTGCGGCTATTGTTTAGCAGCACAAAGTGTAAGCTACTTCTCTTATTATGTCTCATAAATATCCTCTATTTGGTTAGTTCCTTCATAGGCTGGAAGCTACATTATTCTTCTTCCGTTTCTTCTATTTCGAGGTATTTGCATCATCTTATGTTTTTTTCCTTGATCTAAGTAAAAATTATTAACTTTGTGCTGTTAATAGTGGATTGACTTATCTATTATAATGGAAGTTTGTGATTATGCATATATTTCAATCAAGAATTTATAATTTGTTGCGTTTCATGTTACTCTTTAAGTGTAGTACGATGCCACCCTAATATAAGAATCAATCACTATATAATTCGACAGATGCTGTATTAAGCACCGCTAAATTCTAAATTAAATGATTAATCTTGGAATTTGTTGATTGATACTAGCTTTTCCAAACTTGGAAAAAGATTTTCTTTGCTCAATTATAAACTTTCTCGGACCCTAGAAATTGAAAGCAACTTTGCATCTGCATGTAGTATCTGTTTACTCAATTATAAACACATTGGCTTCATAGTCATTCTGTAGTTTCTATTAACTGACGTGTTTTGAAGTTAAAGTCCACAGTCATGGTTAAATTCTCTATGCTACCTTATTTGATATTCGCTCCAATTTCCCAAATTTTGTTTCCTTGAGCAACCTGAATATTTTATCAACTTTTATATACACAGGATATATACACATTGCTTATCAACACATGGAAAAGGAATTCTTTGCTTAAGCAGTTTGTTGCTCATTATGCATCTCGCGATGGAACTGATGCGATACATGTGGTCTGGAGCGAAAGTGATCCTCATTCAGAAAAGTTAAAAGATTTTCTTAAGAATGTTGAAGAAGTCGCAACTATTAGACAACTCACATTCTCAATCAGTCTCTTGAGAATTTAGATAAATCTAGGACATTTAATAAATGGCTGATTTGCCTATGAGAAACTACAAGAAAGTAAAGTCAATTGTTCCGCCTTCTCATGTAGGTTCCTTTTGTGCATGTCATTCTATCCTTTGGTTGATCTTTCTACATAATGATGTCCTTCTAAATGTTATATAGTCCACATAATACCTTTAACATCCAATCATTCTCATTCGACAACTTCACAACGTTTACATAGCACTCACATTTATGTGTTCCAACATATCTCTTTCATTTCGTTTCATGATCAAAATGATCTTTACGTTTTCTATATTTTACACTACGCTCACATCCATACCGACTACGCTTAAAATGTATCATAACAATAACCAAACCAAGTTCTCTCCCAACTGTACAAACCCAATTATATAACGAATCTAGACTATGAAATACCTACACCATCAATATTAAAAAATATAATTAAAAAATTTGTACCAAGAGTTGAATATCATATACATAAATCTAACATTTACTTTATTCATACTCGGTCAGTAGCGAAGTTTTGTGTATAATCATATATATTGAAGTCATTGTTATTTTCGTGACATTTAAAACAAATAAAAATAAATTATGATAAGTTATAGAAAATTAAATTTATTATGGTCATATGCAAAAAATACAATATAACAATAGAGTATAGACTCACTTACCGTGACGAGAAGAAAATTTTCTTGTCACCGTGAAAAAAAAAACGAAAGTCGCCCGTCAACTGAAAACCTATGCCTAGTCAGAATTTTTTTTAGTTAAAAGGAGGTGGAACTTCTGAGAATTTATTAATATATCATCATTTGTTTCGAATAAATACTGTGGTTATTGGAAAATAATGAGAGTAGTAAACGAGAAAGTACTACTTCCCTTACAATGAAAGTAAATGACTAAAAATAAAGTAGTAAATAAGGAAGTATTACTTCTTTTACAATAAGAACTAATGTAAAAAAAAAGACCAAAAATAATTATTGAAAGTTAAAATGAAATTCAAACTATGATACTCGGCAATCCATGTCGGTCAACTTGTATTATTATCCTAATATGTCATGGTAGGTTAAGTGGTCCATATACCTGATATCGTCGATGATCCCAACCTTCATCAGTAAGAGCATTTACAACCTAATTTCTTTCTCTATAAATGTGGGAGGTTTTATCTCTGACGAATGATATGATGTCTGTGATACGTCTAAGTAGACCCTAAATAGCCCATGGTCCTCCTCCTATAGAGATGCAGTGAATAGCCACTATAGAATTTGACTCAACCCAAATCGCTGAATAACTCGGTCTTTGAGCTAGTAAAACCCAATCAAGAATAGCTTAGAGCTCTGCCTCTAATATCATGCATGGTCCATAAAAAAACTGAGAAAACACTAATATAGTGTCATGTGTGATCTCTGATGATGCCTCCCACATTCGTATAACCATCATAACGCATCTATCAGTATTGATCTTCACATAATCGATTTATGGAGTGTTCGACCAAACCAGAATAGGGGAAAATGGAGAAGGAGGGTCCATATAAATATCAAATATGGGTGCAAATGTCAAATTCCCTCACCAATGCACTGCTCGAAGCATTCCTCCCATATGAAGAAAAGAGATCACGCGATAGACCATCCAAATGATACGTCAGGCTACCATGTAAATCTCTCTATTCTTCGCATTAATTCTCGCGATCCATAGATACCAAAATATCAATGGAAAAATGATAATGTGAATGTGTCCACAACGAATATACTGTCCAGAATATCTCCATCTCTGGAATCTCTGTCTGACTTTCTCTCCGAACTCATAGGTATTTAAAAATATCCTCAAAATGCTACCATACCTGATTGAAGATGCTACTGCTAGTGAAAATATGATCAATAGTCTCAGTCTCGGAACAACATTGGTAGTTAAAAGCTAACTAGCATCCAATCCTCTCTTGAATAACCACATCTACAAGAATGTGGCCCAGGCATAGTCTCCAACAGAAAAATGAGACAGTGATAGGCAAAATGGAACTCCAAAGCGACCAGTACGAATCCTGATACTTGCATTTTAAACGTACGAGCTACCATGCTGACTTTGTAATGAAGCTACCTTCCAATGTATTCCACCAAAAAATTTAATTCGGTGCATCTGTTCATATAGGTATATCCCTTATGTACTTTGCCATAAGAGGAAGGAGAACCTGTAATAAAAGTCCAAGTGCTAAGTACTAATTCAAACACTTTTTTTGTTTCATTTCACTTTAGTTATCTAAGTGCTAATATTGTTTCTCTTTTAGAAATTGTATGCGAAGGTTGCTTGACGGTGAATTGAGTCCAGCTAATCCGAAAATCGAACGCACATTTCATCATAGGCTAAGGGAAGCAAGAGCAGCACAACAAAAAGACCAAAAAAGCAAGTACAAATGGCTAACGAGCAAAATGAACAAGTAGTTCAAGTCAATGAAGAGGAAATTGTTGATGAGGAGAACATACTGGTTCGGGATTTCATGATACTACAGATCATTCAGTATCAATCCAGCATCGTCTACCCTCCATTTGGGCAGCCTAATTTCTAGCTAAAGACCAATGTTATACATTTATTCCAGAATGGAGATCAACTTTATGGTAGAGCTGAAGAAAATCCTCATACACACGTCTCCCGATTCTTGGAGATGTGTCAACATTTTCGATATCAAGGTATTTCAGATGATGCTATTAGACTACGGTTGTTCCTACACACACTACGTGATAAAGTACTGGAATAGTTGGACTCTCAACCTATTGTCAGCATCAATACATGGAATGACCTATCTTAAAAATTCTTCACAAAGTTCTTTTCGCTGACCAAGATAGGGAAACTAAAGCATGACATATCTATTTTTTGTCAAAATGAATCAGAATCTTTTGATGAAGCTTGGAATCAGTTCAAGAATATGCTAAGGAAGTGTCCTCATCACGCTATTAGTAAAGGAATCCAGGTCCAATATTTCTATGCGGGATTGCTTCCATCATTCAAAAGCATGGTGCATTTTTCCTCCAATGTCTCATTATCAACAAAAACCATTGATGACGCATTGAAATTATTCAAAACGATGGTAACTACTTTAGCAATGTGAGCTTCTGAACGGGTTGTTCAAAGGAAAGCGCCGGTGTATATAAGGTGGATGTTTACTCAACTTTATCTGTGAAGATAGACTTATTCTTTTCACATAATTTTATTTCATGAAATGCTAATTGACTTGCGGGTCTTAACGAAATGAAATGTGAGATCTCCTTCAGGTTTTCTCAAATGTTGCACAAAAATGTGTTAGAGCATTCGATTACTCTTGATGAAATGGTGGTATGGAATGTTATAAATTTATGTTTAAGAAGTTATTATATTGTTTTGGACGCACGTATCCTACTGNTTAAATTACTCATTCCTTCAAATTCTAATATTTCAAGTTAGATCGGTCCATGTAGATGTGGCTGAGCAGTGCGCGGGTTGCCAAGTAAAATTTATGGGAAAACACTGAACAATAAACTTGGTTAAGTTACTTGTATTTTTATTTATTTCTATTATATGTTTCTTGACACTATGTTTATTCATTTATTTCGTTACTTGTTATTTAATCCAATAATTGAATGTTTAAATAGATTAAGAGTTTAAATTCTCAATTAAATGTTCCTGCTTCGAGTTCGATTATGAAATGGTATCGGTAACATTCCAGAATTTATGTTAATAAAATTTGGGGCGCTACATTATGGTATCAGAGCAAATGTTTACTTTTCTGTAGACTTAAAAAAATTACTTTTCATTCATTGTTTTCTTGTTTTATTAATGCTTTCACTGTCGAATTCATATATGGAAAGTAGAGAAGAAATGGAGTCAACAGTTGGGTCAATAATGTAATTTAAGTGGCTAGCACAGATTGATTGTCAGTGAAAGAAGATTCAATGTGGTGTTTCAAAACAGTACTTGGATCTGGCAAGTAGTTGTTATCCCATTAAGAGTTCAATTTGATTTCTTATCTCCGCTCATTTGAGAAAATTTAAACGAATTAATGAGGTTATATATATTGCATCTTGCATTGATGTTTGCAAAAGTACACTTCATCTTTTACAAAGCATTTTGAGACCAAATATATTATTCTAAACAATTGGAATCCACTACCATAGAGTAACTTTCTTATTTCGAAGATCTTAAATTTGTCACTCAAGTTATAATCTATTAATTTTTTTAAGAATTAATTGTGAACACGAAATTTGCCGCTTTGCCATATGCATTTTATGTTTTGACTCTAATGATTTTACTATTTAATAAATTATCACTATCTTGCCCTTAAATAACTTACACCTTCCTTTGCTAAAGAATAATTTATGTGTGCCTTGTAAATTAAAAAAAAAAGTAATTAAAAAAAGGGACGTGAATAGTTACGCGTGTCACTATTCATGTAAACAGTGACGTGATGTCACTGTTCACGTGAACAAAAAAATTATTTCCACCCACTTTTGCTTCACGTTCTTGAAATTTTTTAATCATGTTTCAAGCTTCTCATTAAGGTACTAGACTAGTTAATTTATTTTGCCATGATTTTGTGATTAATTTTTTATTTTATGATATAAATGGGCTCATACATTTTGTTTAATAATCGATATCACTAAATGTTCATAAACAAATTTAATCATTTACGAGAATACTGATTTATGCTGTGTAATAAATACTTATCTACTTAGCTGTTTCTTTGCGTAATGTTTGTTATATATGATGATGATGATGATAATAACAATGTTTCCAGAAAATTGATTTCAAAAGTCAATTTAGTTTCTACTCATTTTCTTGAGTTTTCTTGATTTGTAAGACTGAAAGGCTTTGTCAAAAAGACCTAAATTGTCTAAGGATAGCTTGGGATTTAAGTGGTCCAAGTGACCCTCTCCCCTCTTGGAAGCATTTTAGTTGCGCGTTATTCAAACCATCAAGACAATGAAAAGGAAAAAAACTATTAAACTATATGATATAATATTAGTATGAATGATTTAGTTAACAAATATGAATTTGAACAAGGTTATTGGCACCTAGCAGCATTCATTAATCAACTACCATCTAATGGACTGAAGGTACGTAAAATGTTTATTTAAAATTTTGAACATGCGATATACATCCTTATATTTAATTCGAGAAATGTTCGAGATGAAATGAATTGTTATATTCTAGCATAATTGTGAGCATGATGTTTAATATATTTGTTAACATTTATAAATTACTCACTCGCATACTTTTAATCAAACTTCGATAGAAGTATAGTATTTTATTTTATCCGTAAAACGAATTATGCAAACATAAAAGACAAAGTATTATCATTAATAAAATATTAAGTATAATTGGATTTGGTTTGTATGTGAGACATGGCTAGAATTAGAGAGACTGCTAGGAAGACAACGGCTAGTAGAGTTGTTCTAAACCATAGGGCAATGGTTATCCAAGCCTATACGAATTATAAGGCAGACCCGACTCACACACTTATTGAGCATGTGGAGGAAGTTTTCGCTAGGTGGACTACGACAAGGCGTGTAGGACACGAGGTTTCACCTCTTCAAGCTGTTAATAATTTTATTCACACACTACCCCCTCAATGGGAGACATGGGCATTGTGGTTAGGCACGAAATATTAGAGGGTAATCCTCCGGAGCCCCCAGAAATGATTCAGTTCGAGTTGTATTATGAAGCTTTCCTAGATAGGTGGATTTCTACTCCTGAACTTGAACTTGAACTAGATGAGGACCCAAAAGAGGAGCCGTATTATGAATCTGATTCGGAGCTAGATAACAAGCTGGAGTATATATCAGGACTAGAGCACGAGCTAGAGGTTGACCAGGAATATGAGCTTAAGTCATGTATATCGTTAGATGATGAAGTCCCTCCATCTAAACTACGTGGGATTCAAAATGTTTGGACAAGTGAAGATGAAGACTAGCAACCTAGAGATGGTTTAGTTAAAATAAATAATTTCGTTTCCCAAAAAAATTCTGAGTCCAGTACTTGGAATAATCTGTAGGTTTTCTTCATCATCTATAATTTAATTTTTCCAATCGTCCCTCATGTATTCTAGGATTTAAAATTTTATAAAATTGAGTTTTTCATTCGAATATATTAAGATGTTGACTTTTTTCTAAAAACAAACTTTGTTTGGTGGATTTAAAGGAAATGACACATCAACCAACACAAGCTGCTATATTTAAGGGTTTGTTGAGAGCTGTACAAGATCTTGGTAAGCAACAAACACAAGCGCTTCCCCAGAATGCACTGACTAACTCCAACACCACGAGCTCAATCGTGGAACAGTTTCGTCATTACAAGCCCATACCTTTAATGAGGTGGCTGACCCTTTGGCAGCCGAGGAATGGATAAGAGGTTTAGAACGTATCTTCAAGCACCTCTCCTACACTGATACCCAAAAAGTTTTATGTGCGAAGTTTATGCTAATCGATACAGTGGGCTACACGTGGGAGTCTGTTTCACGCACTAAGACTGAGGCACAACAGCGCGACCTCACTTAGGTAAGTTTCAAAGATGAGATTATGGGAAAATATTTTCCACAAGCCTTGAGAGATCATAATGAAACATAATTTCTACAACTTAAGCAAGGAATGATGACATTGGTCAATTATGAGAGGAAACTCGAACAATTTTTTAGGTATGCGACACATCTGGTGGATATAAAGCAGAAGAAAGCTAGAAAGTTCGAACTCGGACTACACCCTGAGATTGGAGGAATCATGGCATCACATAAATTCACAACGTATAGTCAGGTTCTACAATGAACTCGGGCAATTTCAAATTGATTGGAAATTGCTCAGACAATCTATGAAAGTACTGAATTTTCAGGAAAAATTAAAAGGAATGGGTTGAACTAAAGTAAGAGAAATGAACAAAACAAGAGGGCTAGCTTCGAAAAGTGGTCAAGGTCAAGCAAGCTGAATAATGTTCTTACTCCATATCCTAAGTGCAATAAGGCACATAGAAGCGAGTGTTGATATGGAAAGAATGTGTGTTATTGATGTAGAAAGCATGGATATATTGCTACAAATTGCCATGACCTCTCACCAAAGCGGGACAATGAACAAAGCAAAAAGGGGACAACCAAAGTGTTTACCTTAACCCAACATAGGCAACTGAGAATTAAGACATAATGGTCGGTATTCTATCAATATCTAAACTACTTTCTTATATTCTCATATACTGTAGAGCCGCTCATTCATCTTTTCTTTTTTTACTAAATATCGTACTTTGTGAAGAAGGTAGATTTTTTTGAAGTTTGGGGAAGAAGAGATTAAGGTCTTGGGACTTTTCACCTAGATAAGATAATTTCGCAGATGAAATTAATTTAAGGATGGGAGATTGTAACGTCCCGAAAATTTTATAAATATTTTTTTTTATTCCATCTACCATATCTTGTACTTTGAAAGTTGATGGACTAAAGTGATATATATTAAAATCATATTATTTGGGCCAAATATTTAAATTTTGACAGACTGATAAGAAGCATATCAATATTGGCCTCATTGGGTAACTCGTAATTAATCATGTACATTAGACTCGAGAAAAAAGTTTAATCGGATAAGTTAGACTCAAAATATTACAGTTTATAGAAGTGGTTATTAATTGATTTTGTTTCTTTTTAAATTAAATATTGTATGGTGTGTGGCCACATGTATTTTATAGTAGTGTTATATTCTATAATGCAATTTATTCATATGTATCCTATCAAATCAGTTAACTGATTTTAAGATTCACGGTAATCAAATCTGTTTCTTTTATTTACCATATTTGTTCTAGCAAATTGAAGAGTTAATTATGCATGTGTTAATTGGCAATATACAATTTAGGAAACTAACTAAATTGATGTCCCTTTTAATTGGAAGGCCACTTTTTGTTGAAATCGAAAAACTTTATATGTTTGTTTGGTTTGAAATCCTTCCAATCCTGCTACGTATTACTAGTTGAAATTTATGAGTATTTTCTTATATGGCTATGACTTGATTGATGGGAAGATAAAGTGGCTTCCTTTTTGAAAGTTGAATGATTTATTATACAATAAATTTGGACAAATCTCTTGACATGAATTATGGCAATCATGACCTTTTAATATCAATCTATCAACTGTCCTCGACTTGGAATCAAGAGAATTGTCAGATTTTCATGCAAGTGTATGATTTAAAAGGAAAACAACAAATTTTGCAGTGGATTTTGTGGTGGAACACAAAATATAGATGGATTTTGTGGTGGGATCTTGTGGTGGAACACACATATTGACATGGCAAGAGAGGAAAGGTTTTGGGAACGTAAATTTCTTACTTTATTCCAACAATTGTGTTATCAAATGAGGTAAGATACCATGTGCAAGTTGATCTGTCATTACAATATTATAATTCTTTTTACGTAATTTTATTTCATGAAATGCTAATTGAGTTGCGGGTCTTAACAAAATGAAATGTGAGATCTCCTTCGGGTTTTCTCAAATGTTGCACAAAAATGTGTTAGAGCATTCGATTGATCTCCGATTACTTTTGATGAAATGATGGTATGGATGTTATAAATTTATGTTTAAGAAGCTGTTATATTGTTTGGGACACACATATTCTACTGAGTTTAAATTACTCATTCTTTCAAATTTAATAGTTCAGGTTAAATGTTCCAGCTTCGAGTTCGATTATGAAATGGTATCGGTGAAAAATTTAAGTTAATAAAATTTGGGGTGCTACACACGAGCCAAGCAGCGAATGGCTCATTGACCTCGTTAAATTCGCAATTAAATGTCCATCTTAATTTAAACAGTTTTTATATCATCTATGTACCAATAATACTCCATCATTCCCATTTAGATACCCTCTATTTTTTAGTGATTAAAATTAGATTTTTAGTAGATTTTGATAAAATTTGATGGAATGTGTGGTTGAAAAGTTGTGGAGCCCGTGAAATATGTAGTTCAAATCAATTGTTGACTTTGATTTAGATTAAAAACTAGATTTTAATTTTCACCAAATAGGGTCATAGTTTGATTTTGTTTTTTACACGAATTAAGAAATTTCATTTAATATTATTGAAAGGGAAATTACCACCTCAAAATTTATATACTTCAACACATTATAATTACACCACAATTAAAATATATTTTTAATAAATATGATAGAAAATAGAAAATGGATTTTCAATCCGTATATGCTTTAATCAAATCATTTTCTTATATAATAAACCCTAGATTCATACTCCATGTTGAAATCCAAAAAATAACATAAACACAAACATACATATATCCATAGTTGTCTGATTCTTTGCCTAAATGGGTTACAATCTTTCAATTGATTGGTGGTCTCCTTTTCAATTTTACTTTCTGTTGATGGGGATGTAAAGAATCTCAAAAATATCGAAAATTGGGGACCATGACCCCATATAATAATAAGATAATGAATGGTCATTATCTTTCATTTGTTTCAAATTAGATCCTCATCAATCTAAAACAAACTTCCGATCTCTACA
>CAIGRE010306237.1:0-18905 GCA_903798275.1 Fraxinus angustifolia subsp. syriaca
GGTTTAAGCAAAGTTGCAGCCCGTTACACTGGGGCTAAAGAGATATTTTTTAATGATGGAATAATTATTTGAAAATGTTTTGTTCGAATAGAGGAGTTTTTAAAAGAAGCAATTTTTTCAAAATGTACAAGAAGCAAAAGTGTTACCAAATGGATCCTAAGAACATATACAATTTTAATTACACTGCGCATTCTAAATCGACCAAATTCGTGGTGCAAATGAGTTAGTTACAATTATCGCGAACAAAAATGGCGGAAATAATGGGGAAATTTCTGGGTCAAAAGAAACAGTGGATAAATAAATACCAAATCAAATTCTATAAAGAAATTCATTATATTCAAACAGGAAAAACACACGCACACACATACACACAGACAAAATTGCAGATTCTGTGTGTGTATGTGTGTGTGATTTTTCTGATTCCAATTGATTAATTGGTTGAATATTCTGTGCAAGATTATACATATATATACGTTTGTACCCTTTCTGTTTCTCATTTTAGCAATAAATGACAACGAAAAAGGTACGTATTATATATTCTCGCATACCTGTATACATTGCAGATTCATATTTTATGAGATATATCGTTAATCAGCTGTGATTTGATTTTCATTTTGTTATGCATGTATATTCTACGTTCACTTGTATGTATCGGAGTTTACAGTTTATTTATATTGAGCTATCTTTGGGTTAATTTATTGTTTCGCTAATTTATCTGGCGATCTATAGCGCGAAATTTTTTGATTGGATTTCGAACCGTTGAATCGTTGATATTCAGCACTGGGTTTCATAATTTGGGACTATTTCATGGAGATTGTTTTAAGATTTGATTTGAAATTGGTGCTATTTTCTCGTCTTCAAGCTTCTTCATAGGAATTATCGCGTATGCTTATAAAACGCGTTGATCAGTCCTTCGCTTAGCTAATAACGGAGTTTTGATTTCTTCGTTGGACATAGCATTAAATTATTCAGCCAAGACAAGATTCGGTTCTTTCGTTAATTGTTTTTTAATTCGACAGCCATATTTATGTCTTGGAGAGTACAGTTCACGGAATCTGCTTAACCACGTCGTTGATCCTTGTTTGAACATTTGGTGCTACTGTTGGAATCAAGAATCCGCCCATTCATAGGAAACTTCAGTGGCTAATTGTTGAATCGCTCAGAACAGAGAGCAATTTCATTGATGAGAATTTTTTGGTAGACAAGTTTTAGCAATGGGGTACATGAATACAGAGAAGAAATGGGTATTTCCTCTTGTCATAAGTTCATTACTCTGTGTTTTCCTTCTTGCAAACTCCTTCAATATGGGGCTCGTGTCATCATTGCGCACAATCAATTCCATCTTTTCAGTCTTCCCGTCCCGTGCTGTGTCCAATCAAACCAATGTTTACTTTGAGGCAAAGGCTAATCAAGCTCCACCGCCTTCTGCTCTTCCTTCCATTCCAAAGTTCGCTTATTTGGTTTCTGGGTCGAGGGGCGATTTAGACAAGCTTTGGAGGACACTTCATACACTGTATCATCCATGGAATTATTATGTCCTTCATTTGGATCTTGAATCGCCTCCCAAGGAGAGACAGGAACTCAGTTCTCGAGTGGAAAATGATCCTGTTTTTTCTAAGGTTGGGAATGTGTATGTGATTACCAAAGCGAATATGGTTACTTACAGAGGACCTACAATGGTATCTAATACTCTTCATGCATGTGCCATCCTTCTAAAACAACATAAAGATTGGGATTGGTTTATCAACCTCAGTGCTTCAGATTATCCCCTGGTGACTCAAGATGGTGAGTTTATTTAATTGTTTTTGCAGTCACATACTAGCAAGTTTATGCCCTCTATTTTTCGACGTTCTTCTAACATAGCCAGTTCATTGTTGCAGATCTTATGTACACATTTTCCAATATAAGCCGTAAACTGAATTTCATAGAGCATACAAGCAATTTAGGATGGAAAGCGTAAGTTTTATGTTTTCATTTGATTCAAGTACGATGATGCATCAGATGTAAAACCATTAACACGTAATAATATATTTGGCTCTCGTGCAGGCATGGAAGGGGAATGCCATTGATTATAGACCCTGGACTGTACCAGAAAAACAAGTCTGATATATTTTGGGTCGCACCTGGGAGAACCTTGCCTACTGCATTCAGATTGTTCACTGGTTAGTTCACACATTAACTTTTACTTGACTTGTTGATATAGCATTTTCTGAATTTGCTACACTGCATGTTTTGCAGGTTCAGCTTGGATGATTCTATCGCGTCAATTTGTGGAGTATTGCATATGGGGTTGGGATAATCTTCCGAGAACCCTACTCATGTATTACTCAAATTTCGTGTCCTCCCCAGAAGGGTATTTTCAAACTGTTATCTGCAATTCTCCAGAATTTAAACCGACTGTTGTCAACCACGACATGCACTATATTTCCTGGGATTTTCCCCCCAAACAGCATCCCCATACCCTCTCCATTAACGATACTGCAAAAATGATCGATAGTGGAGTTCCATTTGCGCGAAAGTTCAAGAAGGATAGTAGTGTATTGAACAAAATTGATAGAGAATTACTTGGTCGAAGAAATGGGAGTTTCACACCTGGTGGATGGTGCAAAGGCAAGCCTCGCTGCACCAAGGTAGGTAATCCAACCATACTCAGACCAGGTAGAGGCGCACAGAGGCTTCAGCAACTAATGAATAAACTGCTGACAGCTAAGGTAGCTCACCATCCATGTGGTTAGATAAATATTTGTATCGTTCTTGATCAACGATGGATAAAGGTGCACACAGAACCTGCATCTTTCTTCATGAGTATCAAAAATAATAAGTCTTAAAAGAGTATTGTATCAAAGTAGACGCTGCTCTACTCATACCATGTTTTGGTAGGTACTAATTAGTAATGCAGATACCAAATCCGAAGATTCAGATGATCAATCAGGATAATCGGTTTAGTCCTGCTTATAACTATTCCATTGCTATATAACGCGGCCCAAATCTGCAGATTATAGTTTATAAATGCACAAATTTTCTCAATTCAGTATACCTTTTTAACTGTTGGTACATCAAATTCTACTGCTCATTATTCACACATTTTATAGACCCAGAATTTATACACACTTAAAAAGCACTACCAAACAAACACGTAATCATGGCTCAAGCAATCACTTTCTACCTCATTCAAAATTGGGAACTCAGGCTGATAGGATAGAACAACAAAATGCTTGATAAGAATTTTTTAATATATAGACAAAATTTACTCTTCAAGTTAAATTCGTTCGCTAAGAACTAAGGGAAAAAATACGTCCGTATTGATCCCTGTTTCTTGTTACTATAACCTTCCATAAATTAGATCGTTGGCATCAGCTCCTCTGGCTGTAAGTTGCTTTTCTTTTCACCTTTTGTCCCGGTATAAGCATTTGTTTTTGCTTCTCCAGTGCCAATGATTCTGTGAACCAAATTAAACCATCTCCAAAAGCTTAATATGTCCCATGGAATTTGCTGCAACTAAGGTGGTTGACTGACCACGCCAGCAGACGGATGAGATAAATTGTGCGGTGCCATCCATGTCATCAAAACAAAGTGAATCCGTGCCAGTAAATTTAAATGATAATACAGGCATGGGGAAAGCTTTGTGGTATACGAACACCTGAATGGGGAAGGATATTATCCAACACAGAAGGATAGAAACAATCATATTATTCCTGGATCAGATAACCTTTCCTAGAAAATTGACCAACTTCAGTTAACCGTTTCTCTGGAAAGAAGCAGCGACTGACTGACTGACAATTATAATGAAGTTTTAAGAAAACTACATTAGAGCATGGTTAGTGATAAAGTGATTATGTGAGATACCTCATTTGTTTCCGAGCCAGTTGCGATATAACCTTCAGATACGGATAAGCCAACAAAATTCTGCAACAAAACATTGTCTACCATCAGATGTCGAGAATGATTACATTTCATGGAAATTGATGGGAAAAATTCATGGATTATGAATACGGCCAGGATGAGATTAGACAAATGCGGCCAACACATTACACGGGACATTTGCCAGCGGGATATGGACACATATAGATCAGGACTACTATGAATGAAAAGCTTCATTACGAAAGACAATTACATTATTGTTTCATACGTGCAAATGATGCGGGCAGATATCAGGAAAAAAATTAAAATGAAATGTTTAACCAGGTAAAATGGAAGTTCCTTTCCATCTAATCTTTCCAGTCATTAAAACCTGGCTGGAATTTCTGGATTGTTAGAGCCCAAAACATGTAAATCAAAATTGGGAGGGAGACGCTGGGACAGCCAAATTTGAAATGAAAAGAGCGTAACGTTACTCCATCTTGTGTAATGTAACTAAATTTTAAATGACTTCCTCAAAAGACAAATCAAGATGTCAAATAAATGGGATAATAGGAAATTAAATTTAATGGGTTTCATAAATAGAGAGTAAAGAAGAAGATACCTTTACATTAATGTGTCCCGTAAATGATTGGAGAGGATAATCTAGAACTCTTGATGTGCACCTTGACAAATCCCAAAGCTTTAATGTGTTATCCGTAGATGCCGAAACAAGAGTGGATGAATCTATGAACTTCACATAGCTCACAGTTTTATTATGCCCAACTAAAGTGCATAGAGGCATTTTTGAGTTTCGTAGATCGTAGTAATATATTCTATGATCAGCAGAACCAAAAGCCAGTAAATGGCCAGTATCCATGGGGAACTGAACGCAGCAAACATTGGCCTTTGTTCTAATGGTAGCGACACTTGCTCCCTGCATTAGTAATCCACGTAAGACGAACAACTTATTACACATTCAGAGTTCAATCCGCACAGATAACTAGATGACTGTAGTACGTTTAGTTTCAAAGCTGACATCCATTAAGTGCAAAAATAGAATTGCCTGATTGACATTCCAGAGCTTAACAGAGCCATCGTCACTCCCGCTGGCCAGCATTGTTGGATCTGCCACTGAGAAGTCAATAGACCAGACGCGCCGCTCATGTTCTTTCATTTCCATGAATATCTGGCTTCTCGTGACATCCCATACCTGGAAAATATATCATGTAAAATAGTTGATTGTGAAGGTGAGTTATACGTAAACAGTAATTAGGGTTTTAATTGTGACCTACCTGCACCACCCCTTCAAAGTTACTGGAAGCGATCTGGCTTTTGATATATCCATTCCAACATAGGTTGCTAAGCTTTGATCTACTTGTCATTTCCACCACAGGATAATGAATATCACGATCTTCATTTATGATTGAATTGTATTCAAAAACTTTGATCTTCTTGTTTACACCAGCAGTCGCAAAAAAATCACCATCACGATCGAAACTCAGCGAGCACACCAGGTTGGATGAATTTAAAAGATCCCCTTGCTTCAAGTCAGCCTTAACTTTTAGCTTACTAAAAGAGAGATACTTAGATAATCCCTCTAAAAATGAATTCACCCATCCACCTTTCCTACACTCACTATACTGTTCTTTAGTTGAAAGATTACTAATCGAACTTTTTTCAGTAACTGCCATAGATCCCTTAACATTGCTGCTAACTGGAGAATGTTGAGTCAATGGTCTCGCTACTGGTTTGGCAGACCTGCGTCTGGTCAAAAGGTAAGCTGATTCCAATTTTCTGAAATTCTTCATCAGTCGAGAACTTTTGAAGAGAAAATTTCCTTGTTGTCCAGAAGGCATTTCTGATATCCGATTCTCATCTGCCTGGCCATCAGATTCTTCTGGGTTATTGTTATAAAGACCCTGCCTTAAACGCTTTCTAGACACTGAGCTACCAGAATCATCATCATCATTAATAATTATTCTATCTGGACCTGAATTCGAATTCTTCCCCAACTCTAAACTCGAACCTCCTTTTTCCCTGAGAGCCATAAGCAGCTTTGTGACTTCTTCTATGTCAAAAGATATAAAGGAGATTGTCTCATGCAAGCTATCTGCAGCATCTTGTTTCCTTTGCTGCGTCACCATAAGAAATTCCAACAATAATTCCTGCTCCTCTATTTTTTCTCGAAGCTCCATAGAAGCTTCTTGTTCTTCTATGCTGTCTCTTGGTTCATTCAGAAAATCACTTTGCAACAGCTCACTGTTATGCGTAGGAAGATGTAGAATAAGATAGGGAAATTAATCTTTTGTCAGACAAATTACTTGAATTTTTTTTTTGCAAAACCCACCGTGCAACTTCAAGACGAATCACCCTAAAAGGGGTAGTTGAGGAGGGTTTGGGGTCACCAAGCAGGTACTGAAAAGCACATATAAATGATATCATCCTTTTTATGGAGACAAAAGTAGGTGTGCTCATTCAAAGAAACAGTTTTTACATTTACATTTGCTCACAAAAGCATTTAGTAGTTCAATACAACAGCCAAAACGACCATATAATTTCATAACATGAGCTTTGGATGAATTCCAGACAAATTGATCGTTTCAAACCCACCCATATCCATGGTATTTTTGCTCATGAGATAAGCAATTGGCTTAAGGACGTAGTAAGCATCAGACACATCAGCCTGAATCTATGAAAGAAACTTTTAGACTACAAAGATTGATGTCTGAAGAAAAACACACCAGCTGGTGCAGTAGAAAACAAGAGAAATCTTCAATAAGAAGAAGGCAAGTGGTGGAAGCATAAAAGCACAAATATCAACTGAAATTTTAGAAATGTGACAGCAAAAACTTGCCTCATTCTAGGCCGGTTACTTGGCTCAGGATGCAGCAACCATAAGCAAAATGTAGCTTGTCTAGGCCACTTCAGAAGCAACTGAGGAGGGAGGACACGATGTTTCAGGCTTGCCATAGTTGTGCTTTTTTCTTCTACAGAGCTAAATGTCCAGAATAGCTGGTAATACGTTAGTAACTACATCAGTAAGGTGTTAGAAAATTAATTCTAGTCAAAGACATGCACATCAGTTATAATTTAAACAGTATTTGCACAGGAAAAACAGAGATGCTTAGTATGATTTATTTTAGCTTACTTCAAAGAGAAGGACTCCGAGCTGATAAATGTCTGAAGCACAAGAAATAGTACCCCTGGAAAGTTCTTCTGGAATGCTGTACCAATTGGATTCCATGAGCAATATTTGTCTCATTGGGAAATTATACTTATGATCTTCTGTTCGCTCATTGTCGCTGGCTTCAGAAGCATGCATCACCAGACCTGAACATAAGTGCAAGCAACAGATAAAAATCATTTGCGAAGATCATTTACTTAATTCCTTTCAAGCTGATAGTTTTTGGCCCATAACTCACTTTGAGCTTGTTGGTGCAAGTGTGTGTGATGTGAGACAAAGGCAATGATGAACCTTTAAAGTCAACCGCTTGGCTGTTGGACCTGTCTTCAAGAAAATCTGAACCCGCGTCCAGAAAAGAAGCAGACTCTATGAAAGAGACGCGCTTAAACAAGGAAATGACAAAGCATGACGGCCGCACATTGCGAACAGCAGTTCCCTGAGAATGCGCCAGGTTAACAATATCCACAATTTGAGAAAATATGTGAAGGCATTCCAGAGCATCCACTTTCCTTTCTGGATTATCCAACCATTGTCTCAAATTAACATCACCGGATTGCCCAGTTTTGTCGCTGGGCTCCATAGAGGCAGAATCTTCAGAGTCTCTAACTTGTGTTCTATAGTGGGTGGCATGTGGCCAGAGACTTGTTTCCTTCCCATTTCTTCCGGACATGAACCCAGACTCTTGGGTTGTATTGCCACCTGAGGACCTGATATTTCTTGCACGGATAATTCTAGAATTTCCATCAAAGTCCGACGAAGATCTCAATGCCCTAGAACTATTAGACATCTGCCGACCAGACGTCCACGAGCCTTCCATTATTATCTACCTATTAATATAACTACACCTCCATTAGTATCCACCCATTAATAAGATAAACGCAAAAGAATCCTGATAAACACACACAATTGTACAATGAAATACTCCAGTGACTATTAACCAATTCTTTCTATTCCAGTGCAACCTTGAACGAAGAACACATTATATCCCAAAAATAGAAACCAATTTGCTCCAAGAGGCTACAATATCTCCAAGCTACATCAAGTCGAGTACAGTGTCCAGTTGATTGTATAACTACATAACCTTTTTAGCATATTCACATAAATTTAAAGAATTCATATGAACACATAAAAGATCAATATAACTGCGAACCCTTTATAGCAAATTCTACAAATTATCAACAAACCAAGACAATGAGAAATGAAAAAAAAAAAAAAATAAAATAAAAAAAAAAAAAAAACAATTCGTGACATCGACATCCATTTTAGTACTTGCAGAAACAGTGTACCAGTGCGTGTATGGCTACAAAGAGAGAGAAAGAGAGAAGGACAACAAGTACCAATTATCGGCATGAAAGCAGAGTGTGGCTGGTGGACAAAGGATTCTCTATACTTTCACTCCACCAGATAGAAACAAAAGAGCGTCGCGTTTTTATCCAAAGGAAAACACCACAGCCTCAAAAAATTCCAGACCAAGAATTTTTGCCAAGAAAAAAAAAGAAGACAAAAACACGATCATGAAGTTCAATACAGTTCGGAGTGATCCATTTTCCAGTACTCGTTCTTCCACTAAATTAATATCTTTTTAAGAAACCCCATAGAGATTATCTGTATCTATAATTAGTAAATGGAGTCATTCCTACTTCAATTCCAATAATGCATTCTCATGCGTGTTTGTTCGTATATGAACACGTGGCTAAATCACATCCTAGCTGCCCATTCAAAAGTAATTGAAAAATATCAGTATTTTATCCATTTGTGGTCCAGAATGATCTCCAAATTCCAATGCACAACCGTGGAACTCACAAGAGGTCAAAATTAAATATAATAATTTAACCAATGGCTTTAAATTAAGCTAATCTGAGGATGCAAAATAAGTAAATTATAGCAAATAAACGCGATCATTTCAACTAATTGTTGATTAACAAATTAATTATGAGAAAAGTACTGGACCTTCACACCATCATCATCCTCGAAGGCTGAGAAAACCCTGAACTTTATGATTTTACTTCCACTTTAGGAGTTGCACGCAATTAAAGAGGCTGAGAAACCCAGAACTTTATGATTATACTTCCAATTGACCAATAGAAAGAATTGATTTTTATTAGAATAAATATTTGTTAGGTGCAACGGTAGATTGAACTGAATAAAAAAAAGGACAATTCTTGAGGTTTAGGGTTTACGAGGATTTTGTAATGACAATTTTGACATTTCTAGTTGATTTCGAGTAGTATTTGATGATCAAGTTGCCATTAACCATTTGGAAAGAATGACGAGTAATTTGTTATAATTTAGGGTGTCAAAGCCGTGAGCGGGAACATTTTGTTCGAGCACGGCACGAGTAAAAATACTTCGATTTTTTTTGTTTTTTTTGGTCCGAGCCGAGCAAAAGCTCAACAAAAAAATTTAGACTTGACCCAAGCTCCTGAGCTGGCTCGATTTTTTTTTTTTTTTTAAAAAGAGTGGCATGCAAGTGTTTTTAGGCTCACAGGTCGGCTCGTTGAGTCACACTGAACAGCCCGACTCGAGCTTTTTTCAGGCCGAGCCTGAGTGTTTCGAGCCGACGAACTATTTTGCCATCCTCATAACAACGAGCTTTTTCCGAATCAAACCCAAACCGTCCGAGCCGACGAGTTATTTTGTCACCCGTATTACAACTTAAAGAAACAATAATACAACAAAACAAACATCTTTTGGTTAAAAAAAAAAAAAAAGTTACTATCTTATAAGCTTGAATTTGCAAATTGTATGAAACAAAATTTACAAATTGTGAATTTGTCTGCTTGACAAAGCTTCGACATTTGTTTCTATTTCTTGTAGATTTCTTAAAAATATTATCTTAGACCAACATTTTCCTAAAAGTTTTTCTAGTCTGATGAATTATTCTAGAAATTTATCCAAACATATCCCAAAACTTTTTCGAAAACCTTGCAAAAGGACTCTAAGTTAGTCCATGTTTGACAACCATTATGTTTAAACTCTTTTTTTTTTCTTCTGCATACTCATTTTTAAACATACATTCACACAATAAAATAATTTACACATAAATAAAAAAATTCCCCACTTTTTATCTACACGTTCTCCTATACATAAAAACATTATTCAAAACTCTATTTTTTCAAATAATGATTGTCAAAGATGGGCTTAGCCCCTATTTAGTATACATTAAAATTTTTATTCTTATTTTCAACCACACATTCTTCAATAAAATAATATTTTCCATCACATTAATAACTTTTCATTCTTTTTCAACCATAAATTCTCCATCAATCTACTATTTCAGAATAAATAAGTGGTTCAAACACACCCTTAGTTTGATTCATACAATTTGTGGGCCCCATCTTATATAAGATATTATTATTATTATTACTATTTTGTCAAATACGCTCTGGAAAATTATTTCTTCTACAGTGAGAATACCAAATACACGTCAAAATGTTGACTTACTGAAAGCTCCAGCTTAGAATTTCATGGGTTTCAACCAAATGCCCAGTGGCTGCAGAAAAGCCCACATACATCTCATCAAGAAAAACTTCAGAAAGATCAATGGGAATATGGATCAAAGGGCTCCGAGGCGGCTTCTTCAGTTTTAAGGAGTCATTGTTACACTGAGTTAGTCCATGTACTCGATCCAAACTCAATATTTCGCTCCATTATTCAACTTCAACTTGGTGAAGTATTTTCGTCAGTTGTGAAAAGTTTAGATGATATCGGATTAATCACATATCAAATTATTGGAGAAAATAAGAGATTAAGCGACAGTATGGAATAATTGATCACAAGAACAAAATAATTTGCAGATAATGAATATTTTATTATAATATGGAAAAAGAATACAAAGATTTTGTATTTAATATTTCTAATTTCTTACTAAATTATAATGAAGAGCCAACTATATATAGGAATAAGTAGGGGCATCCAAACCTTCATAGTGGAGTTATAGTCGAAGTGGAAGGTAAGAAACGGAGTAGAGAAGAAAAAATCGCTTAAGAGGCGAAACAGACAGGTGGAGCCTCGACGCCACCCTTGTGGCATCCCGGTGGCTGGCATGCTATCGTGGCGCCACATGCCCCGTGCTGCAGCGCTGGGCAAAAATTGCATTGGCGCCACAACACCTTGATTTTCTTCATCCCAACATATTTTCCTAGTCTAATACAAATTCTTACTCTCGATAGACTTCCAAGTAGAACTTCAATTAAAATTCGCTAAGTAAACTTGAATATGACTTTACAGTAGCATTTCAAATAGAATTTTTCTTAATGTTCACTTTAATTAAAATTTTCAATATTCTTTAACAAATAATTGGAGTCACACTTAAATTCTAAAAATCTCCATTTTGACACGAATTTCACTGAAATGAACAAAACTTCAAAGAAAAAACTGTCACAAGGAGGCAAATTCCACTACAAGGAATAAACTTGAACTCTTCAGTGAAAAAACACAAAATGAATTTCTTCATAAAAAATTCTAACTGAAAATATTCTCCACCTCTACTATCCAATGAAGGGCAAAAAATGGTCTAATGACCACCAATTAAGGTTGAAACAAGCCATGTAATAGAAACACAATCGAATGCATCAAAAGAATGATCTTGACTAGAATCAACACTCTTAACCGTATTCAAACATTAACAAAATCAACATAATTGTACCTATGTGGAATCTTATGACAAAAAATGAGTCTATTTTTAGCAATTTAATACGATAACACTGGTGACAATACAGATTTACCCATATCTTCAAAATTCAAATGAGATGTGTTCTTAAGAAAGACTCCAAATTAAAATCCAACAGTACATAAGCCAACTCTAAATCCACTAGAGTTCTTAAAACATGCTTATTGCTCGAAATTCTGTATCACCATGCACGATATATAAATGAGATTTTCCATATCCTATAAGCAAAACACAGGATCATTTGATAACTTTCAGAACTGTACATTTAATAGTATACATGTACCTTTTGAATTAAGAGCAATCAAGGAGATAAGATTTATCTTCAAATTTGGAACGTGTCTTAGTGCATCAAGTGTTCTAACTGTCTCATCAAATATCTTTATTTTGACCCAATCAATACCAGATATCCAATAAGGAGTGTTATTACAGATCATCACAATATCTTTTGAAATGTCTTCATATGTTGAAAATAATTCCCGATTGGGTGACTTATGAAAAGTGCAAGATGTATAAAAAATTCAAACATCATCAGGTTTGGAGTTGTAGTCAGACATGAGTACAAGCTCTCCATCACCGCTAGAATTTTTTGTAATACTTGCTTCTCCTGAAATTTCTGATTTCTGATTTATAGTTGATTTTGATTTATTCTACAATTTATAATAATCATTTATCAAGTACCATTTTTTATTGCAATAATTATAAAATTTGAAGTTAGATTTTGACTTGTCCCTACGACAAAAACAATGGGACCATCTCCATGTTCTTTAGATGCTACAAAATGTTTTATCTTTTCTTTTGAATGTTGAGTATTGTAGGCTTATTCGATGCTGAGAATATCATGACTATATAATATCGTGTCTCTAAAAGACATAAATGAGACGGGCAACGAACACAACAAAATTAATCACAAGTCTTCTTTATCATATTTGACCTCCAAGGTGTCCAAATCAATGACGATTTCTTTAAAAACAATTAGGTGATCCTCAAGAGATGTACATTTGTCATACGATGAGAATAGACGTTGCTTTAGATACAATTTGCTAGTAAGACTCTTTGTCATGCATAATTGTTCCAATTTTAACCATAATGCAGCTGCTAATTTATCTTTCTAAATGTCATAAATAATATCATTTTAAAAATGAAGATGTATTTGAGATGTGGCCTTTCGACCACTCTGTTATTTCTCCTTCATAGTCCAAGTTGTGAGTATCTTTTCAAATCACAACAACACGTCATCTAAATCCATTTGAGCGAGTACTGTTCACACATTTACATGCCACAAAAAATCTTGTATTGCGATTTAATAGCGAAATATCATACTTCATTGTTGTCATCACGAAAAACCTCGATCTTCTCAAGAATTTCAATATCAAAATCTTTGATACCAGTTTGTTATGAACAATGAAGATGATACCGGATTAATCCAATACCCAACTGTCAGAGAAAAATAAGAGATTAAGTCATAATATGAAGTAATTGATCACAAGAGCACAAGAACAAAATCATTTACAGAGAATGGAGATTTTATTATAATATGGAGAAAGAATATAAATATTTTATATTTAAAATGTTTTCAATTTCTTATTAAATCATAATGAATAGTGCACTATATATAGGAAATAAGTAGGGGATGTCCAAATCCTCACAGTAGAGTTGTAGTTGAAGTGGAATACAAGAAATGGAGTCCAAAATGGAATAGATGAGAAAAAATCGTACAAGAGACGAAACACACATGTGGTGCCATGGTAACGCCGAGCAAAAATCGCATTGGCCCCGAGACGCCCACTTTCGGGATCCTTTACTTCAAAAACTTGATTTACCTCATCCCAATATCTTATTCAAGTCTAACACAAAATCTTATCCCAACTGGGCTTCCAAGTAAAATTTCAATTAGAATTCCCAAAGTAAACTTGAATAGGATCTCACAATAGCATTTCAAATATAATTCTTCTTAATGTGCACTTTAATTAGAACTCTTAATTATTTTCAACAAAAAATTTAGGTCACACACAAACTCAAACATCGTCCATTTCCATAAGACCAGTATTCGGCTTCGCAAGCAACCAAAGATGTCATAGAATTAATGTTCGCTAAAACTATATACTGCAAGTGCACATGTCGCATTCAAATAATAGATAGAACATTTTGAGTCCGAATTGTCGATCCCTCAAGAATTGTTTATTTTTTATTACACAGCTTTAATCAATTTTATTTTAACAATAAAAATAAACCCACAATAAAGTTTGATTTTGGAAATTAAGGAAATTTAAATAAAATTTACAAAATAAGAAAATATAAACACTTGAAATTTTTGGAGGAAAAACATGGTTGAGATTCATTATAATTTCTCTACAAGTCAATTAATAAATTACTCATTTACGATGTTAGACTCGATTTTTCAATTTTAGTTAATTACCTCTCTCGAGCGAAATTAACCATAATTGATTGGTTAATCTACAATATCTCTATGTCTATTAAAATCAAACAATTACATTAAATCTTTGTGAAAATAGCTCATTGGGTCACATGTGGCTAATGTTATATCTTTATCAACTAAACAAATATAGAGTTTCTACTATTTGGTTTAAAATGCACAATCTTCTCTCGAAAGATATACAAATCACAAAACACAATTATCTATTGACCACATAAATGAAAATACATGAAATACAATATTAAAAACATATGAAAATAAATAACATAACATTAAAAGGCAAATATTAAAATTAATTAAAAGTTAGGTTAAACTAATACCACAAATCCCAACACAATCAATTAGCCCATTTTATACATTTGATAACAAAGGAAAATATGCATAACATTCATTACAAAAATGCAAAATAAATGAGAAAATACAAAGTATAGATAAAACCCTTTTTTTGAAGTTTGGCCTTGATTTTCCCTAATATTTCTCCAAGTTCTTGAGTGTGTTCTCCTTGTACTCTTGATTATATCTCCAAAACATCAAGCAAAATTGAAAAGAAAAAGAAAAGAAAAGAAAATGAAAGAAAAAGCAAAGAGAAAACCAGGCAGAAGACGTCCAGTAGAGAAGAAAAAGAGAAATTGTCAGAAAAAGGTCCAAGTGCTGGTTTTTAAAATTAAACCAAGTGAAAAATGTAGCTTTGGTCCCCAGACTTTGTAAAAGTGACGAAATGGTCACCAAAACTAATGTTTTTTTAACAAAAGTGGCACTGCTGTCAGCTACATAAAATTGAAGATTTTGTTAGTTTGCAGCTAAGTCCTCTAATATTTGCGTATCAAGTCACTCATTAATGATTTTGTACAATTTGGTCCTCGGATTTTGACTTTTCTTTCGATTTTGACTTCCATTGCATCCCAATGTCCTCCAACTTTTAGGTTTGTTCACTTTGGTCCCCAACTTCTCAATTTTTGTACATTTAAGTCTTTGTTTTCCTCATTTTGTATTGTTCTCTTTCCTTGAGTGATTTTTGGCCTACAAAAGCAAATGTTACATAATTGTGAGTAGAAATCCACTTATTTTAATTAATAATTAGCTTATTTAGGTATTAAATAAGTGTGTAAAAATGCACTTATCAATACATCAAAGGAACATAGGATTTTGGAATCAGTTTCAGGAGATTAGAAACTCTATTTTTGATTGGTTTCACTGATAGTGATTGGGCCGGATCTGTTCATGACATGAAGAGTACTTCAGGCTATCCTTTCTATGCTGGTTCAAGTCTTGTTTGCTGGAATTCAATTAAATAGAAAATGGTGGCACAATCCACAGCTGATGCAGAATACATAGCAGCAACAGAGGTAACAAATTAGGCAATTTGGTTGAGAAGAAATCTAAATGTTTTAAAACACCAGCAATCTGAGACAACTACCATTCTTTGTGACAACCAATCTGTAGTAGCAATTCTGAAGAATCCAGTGTTCCATGGTAAGACTAAACACATTAATATCAAGTAATTTTAAGTGGGGGGATGAAACTACCTTCGCACCCTTTCTTTAGTTATATCCTTAGTATTACAACCTAGCCCCCTACCCAATTGGTACCCAACGTATGGAGCCAATTGGCAGGGGCCTTTATTCTTTGGAAGGAGGTCACACATGATGAGGATATGCCTTTTCGCATTTTTAAACCATTTTTTATCCTCGAGCGTCTAGTGGAGAGAGTGATTGCAAGGGGTGCTATTGTATGAACCCATGGGGTCCACATTCTCCTTTCATCTAGGAGACTCCAACTTCCATTAAAAATTGGAAGTCTTCATGGTTTTGGATCAAGGGTCGTTGGCAAATAGTGGAGAGAAATATAGTCTCGAAGATAATCATGCTAACCTAATACCATAAGTATAGTGAGTTTAGCTTTGACATAGATTATTTTGTTTTTTGCTTCTTCGTTCCTTATTTCCTACTTCTAATTATATGTCCTGTGCTATTGCAGTTGACCGGGTTCGAGCTCAAGCCTTCCGAGTGGGTGATTATCAAAGCAAGGTATGAGCTGTCCTCAAAGAAGAGGTTTTTTAAGAATGTGCTTGGAAAGAAAAACCTCTTCATCACTCATCAACTGATGGCTACCAAGGGTAGAAACAATAATTATTTATTTTTATTCTTTTAGTTAAAGGATGGAGGGACCTCCGAAATTTTACTAATTTGCACTCACTTGTGGTGAAGAAATACCGTGGTTACATGAAAATAATGAAAGCAAAAAATGAGGAAGTACTACTTTCCTTACAATGAAAACAAATGACAAAGATTAAAACAGTAAACAAGGAAGTACTACTTCCTTTACAATAAGAATAACTGTAAATCTAGGCAAAAAAAGAATTGAAAATAAAATCAAAATTAAACTTTGACACTGGGCAATCCATGTAATATCTGGTATCGTCGATGATCCCAGCCCTCCACAGCAAGAGCATCTACAACCTGATTTCATTCTCTGTAAATGTGAGAAATTGTATCTCTGTCGAAGGATATGATATTTACGATATGTCCGAGTATGCTCTGAATAGCCCAAGGTCCTCATCCTCTAGTGATGCAGTGAATAGCTACTGTAGAATTAGATTCTACCTTAATTGCTGAAAACCTTAGACCATGAGCTAGTAAAATCCCATCAAGAATAGCCTGAAGCTCAACCTCTAATATCAAGCATGGTCCATATGAAGTTGAGAAAGCCCTAATACAGTGTCCAGCGTGGTCTCTGATAATGCCTCCCCCACTCGCAAAGCCATCCTTAACGCATCCATTAATATTGATCTTAACATATTCGACTGATGGAGTATGCCACCAAAGTAAAATAGGGGGAGATGGAGATTGGGGGTCCATAAAAATACCAAATATGGGTGCAAGTGTCAAATCCCTCTCCAATGCATCACTCGAAGCAGTCCTCCCATATGAAAAAAAGAGATCATGCGATAAACCCTCCAAATGATACATTTGGCTACAATGCAAATACCCATATACTTCACATCATTCTTTGCAGTCCAAAGGTATCAAAATATCAGTAGAGAAATGATAATGCGAATGTGTCCGTAGCGAACATAATGTCCTGAATACCTCCATCTTTAGAATCTCTATTTGACTTTCTCTCTTGAGTTAATAGGTATCTGAAAAATATCTCCAAAATGCTACCATACCTAATTGAAGATGCTACTGCTAGTGAAAATATGATTGATAGTCTCAGTCTCGAAACAACACTGACAGCGATAATCCATCTAGCATCCAATCCTTTCCTAAATAACCATATCTACTGGAATGAGGTCCTACCATAGTCTCCAGTAGAAGAATGAGACATTGATGGGCAAAATGGAGCTCCATAATAATCGGTATGAATCCTGATATTGGTGTCCTGATCGTATGAGCTACCATAAGATGTATTTTGCCAAACAATTTGATCTGGAGTATCTGTACATAAAATGTATAGCCCCTATCTGTTCTACCACCAGAGAAGGGAGAACCAGTAATAAACGTCTAATATTCCACCTAGTATTATAAAAAAAATCCTACACCCTCGCAGATGTGTTGCCGGTGTAGGAATAAGGATGCCAAAGTGGTCTTTCCATCCAACAGTAATGCCAAAAAAAAAAACTAACCTACACCAAGGTGCCAAGCAATGTATGGTTCGATTCAGGGCCTAACTAATTTTAGCCTCTTCCAGATAGGAGAAACTGAGTAAGGAACTGCTACGAATAAATAGTGTGTCCCCATACAATACTTGCCCTGTAAGAACTGGGCCCAAAGAGATCTCTGAGAATGGAACAACTACCAGAGTTTCATGGAGAAGGCGTCCACCATATCCTGTAATCTCCTAAAGCTTAGACCACCTTCATCAGTAGGAAAACAAATCTCTTTCCAGCTCCATCAATGTAAACAACGTGCCTGATCTTTGGAATCCCACAGGAATCGCACAAAGATGCTCTCTAGTTTCTTGAGGATAGTTTTACGAGGTTGCATGATCTGAATGAGGTGTAATGACATTGAGGAGAACACTGACCTCAGCAAAGTAATATGACACCCATATGATAGAAGACGTGAAGCCCAACCTAAGATTATGTTCCTAACCTTCTGGATAAGGTTATCATAAATGAAGCTCCTCTCGACCCCCCTTGAATATGGGGACACCCAGATAAGTGAACGACTATTGTTGGTGTCGAAAACCGGTCAAAATCTCTAGTCGTCTGATTTGACTAATAGATGCTCGTTTGGGTTATGAGTCAGATCTTGTCTCTATTCACCAACTGGGCAGAGACCCCCTCATAATGCTCTAGACAACCAAGAATTCTCCTGATAGACTGTTTTTTACTATTGGCAAATATGATCATATCATCAGCAAATGAAAGGTGTGAGACAAGAGTACTACCTCTATGCCGATAACACATACTGAGATACTCTTAAAACCTCTGAGTGAGTAGGCATGAGAAGTAATTTGCAGCTATGATGAACAAGAATGACGAGATAGGATCTCCCTGTCTAAGCCCTCGAGAGGAAGGGAAAAAACCATAAGTACGGCCATTTAGGATAACAGAAAAATGACATTCCGAGATGCACCGACTAATCCTTTCAATCCAGATCCGATCAAATCCAAAAGCCTCTAATACAGAATAAATGAAGTCTATGAGGTCATATGCTTTAGTCATGTCAAGTTTCATCATAGCGTTACCTCATCGCATTTTATCATCCAAAGTATAGATAAATGATAAGTGCGTTTTGCGTACTTAATTATGCGATAAAACATGATTAATT
>CAIGRE010306317.1:0-10129 GCA_903798275.1 Fraxinus angustifolia subsp. syriaca
ACTTCGTGTCTTCGATTTTATTCTTGTGCAATAATCACTATATACACTCGAAATCAATTTTTTAAAAATAAACATAATTTGTTTGTGATAATCAAAACGAGATGTCAACCATAGGTCAACAGATGTGTTTCTCTTGGTCACCTTTTCTTTGTACTTTTGAATCTTATGAGGTACAAAGTTGGGGATTATAGGGAAATTGCGAAGCTCTTGAGAGAAAGGGAGATTGTCATCATCGTCCTACAAAGTTATTCACATTCATTTCATATCGAGGTGGAGACTGTAATGGCCCTCCTCAATTTTTCTAGTCTAATAAGTTTTGCCTTTCTCAAGTATTCCTAGGCAAGAGAACATGAGTCCCCTGGATCTATATTTGTTCTTGTCTAACCGTTTGATGTGTGTATTGGCTCTTATTCCTCGATTTTTTCCCAATTCTGTTGAACTCGCTAATAGACCTCTGAGGTCATTTTTGTTCATAATCCGGAAAGAAGTTGTCCTCTCCAAGCTAAAGGTCATTAGCAGGGAACCTTAAGGCATAGTTGGTCAAAACATCTATCACAACTTCTCTTTCAGCAAGGACATATTTCCTTTGCTGGCTTGAATGTGTCCTTTGACTTTGCACTTTTTCTTGTTCATGGCGTTGGCCTTAAGCTGGCTGGGGCCTATTCTGAGGTACTTGAAAAGCTCTTTGACCCATAATTTGCATAAGGAACTCATATATGGCCACGTATTGTGGTGCAATGTTTCTCATATTAGTAGCCATTTGAGCCACCTCAGTAGTTAACCTTGCGGTTGTCCCTCTACCTCAACAACGAAGGTAGTGAGTGACATTGGCTCGGACAACCTCTTTTCAAAGGGCTCCCTCACTCTCCTAGGGTTAGCATCTTCATTACTCAAACTAATTGGCTCAATTTGTAGATTCCATTTTTAAGGAGTAACAATACAAATTAAAGACCAAACTCCTACTAACTTTCACTTATTCCTTGTTCAAAAACAGAGCCTTTCTACAAGGAAAAAAGTTTCACTTCTCCAACAAGATTTTTGGGTGACAATCAAGTAATTGCAACAATAGTGTGGATTTTTTACAGAAAGCTCTAATCGTTGACCTCAAAAAATGGATCCCTACGTGGGCAACAGAAAACATCTCTACGTATGTACCTCCATGCTTAACAAAAACCTTTAGATACTCGTGGTATTTATCGGTGGTGATAGTAGCCATGAACACTCAACAATCAACTTAGTAGACGATAATCGTAAGCAAGTAATTCCGATAGCGGGAACCACAGAAATTTGTATGACGCCCTAAAATGGAAAGGAGATAATAGATTATTAAGTTTGGAGTTTCATTACCTTTACAATGGTAGAAATCATGGGTATTTATATAGAAAGAGGTGAAGTAAGGACTATTGGATGGAAGGCACATGGCTTCATCTGATGTCGAAGCGTTACTTATCCATAAGTGGGCCAATATTTAATGTTTCCTGACAAATATAGATTAAACTTAACATTTTCTCGTCTGCTGTAGAGATAACCAATCCATAATTCAAGAGATTTTATCTTGGAGAAATCTTTTTACAAAACACTTGTATCTTGCGTAGAGACGTTAAGTCCTCTCGATAAGCGTGTCTCATAGTCATGTGACTTTATCTTCCTTCATGTCGACCTTACTCACTTTAGAGCTTCGAATCTACATATATGTTTGGTCTTGGCCTCAGCGCATCAGCACCTCGACGATGCATATGGCGTAGCAGGTATGGCGGAGTATAGGCTTTGGTTTGACCTGGATACTCGTTGATAAAGGCATAACAATAGTCCCAAATCCATGTATCGATATTAATAAAATCAAGTGGTTGCAACAGCGGTGTGGATTTTCCACAAATTTTCCCAATTTGTTGACTTAAAAAATGGATCCCCAAGTAGCCAACAGAAAGCATCTCCTCGTATGTTCCTCTATGCACGATTGACACAGACCTTTAGTCACCCTTGTCCTTTTCTCGTGGTGGTGGTTACGACCACAAGCGCTCCAACAGTCAAGTCAGTAGATGATAATCATAAGCAAGTAATTCCAGTAGAGGGAACCATCAAAATTTCTATAACACCTAAAATGGGAAGGAGATAATAGATTCTTAAGTGTGGAGTTGCATTACCTTTACAAATGCACAAAGTATGGGTATTTATAGATGAAGTGATGAAGGAAGGATCGTTGGATGGAAAGCAAGTGGCTTCATCTACTGGTTGAAGCGTCTCTTCATAAGTTTTTATCAATCACTCCATAGACGAAAGGATATTTAATGTTTTCTGACAAAAATAGATTTCACTTGAAATTCGAGTGCCTGTTGCAGAGATATCCCATCCATTATTCTAAAGATTTTATCTTGGACAGACCTTTTTACAAAAGATCTGTATCTTGCACCGAGAAGCTGACTCTTACCAGCAGACGTGCTCCTAGTTGTGCGACTTTATCTTCATTCACGTCGACCCCAGTCACTTCAGAACATCAAATCCACAATGTGTTTGGTCTTGGCCTTAGTACCTCAATGATATGTGCAACATTGCGGGTGATGCAAAGTGTGAACTTTAGTTTTGAAAAATTAGGTGTCGTATTGGATACCACTTACAATTCACGAATTACCAATTTAACGATGTTTAAGTTACAAAATGGTTGTTACTTAAACATTTTTTAGTTTTGACCATATGTACAAAATTAATAAATCAAAAGAAACAAGGTACTTTTAATTGTTTCTAGATGATTAAGCATACAAGTCAAATTATTCTATGTTGAATTACCTCAGTAATAAAGAAAGCAGTAAATAACACAATATTGATGATGGAGAAACCTAACTAGTAAAAACTTCATGGCCTAGCCAGTTACCTCCACTATAGATAATATAAAGTAAGTTACACTCAGATGCTATCTAACCAACTCCATTAGACTTCTTGATCTATTTACTGCTAACTCCAAGGTCTGCTTCAAGATTTTCTACAATTGTCTCTTCCATGTGGAATTCCAAGAACTTGCTCCAAGTACTTGTGTTCTTCCTAAGCTTATAGTTCAACCTCTCTCAACTTCCAGCAGCCTCTGAAGTTCAACTGAGAAAGTGTCTTCCCAAAAGTGTTTAAGAAGTAGGTGTTATAGATTCAATGGATTTGATGTTTTCCCCAATTCTGTGGTTGTATAAAATTAAGAGAAAATAGATTATAGCAAGGAGGCATAATCAACAATCACCACTATTTTCATGCATAGGCTTGGATATTTATAGGATAGTGTAATTAGGTTAAATGGGCCAAGAAAAATACTTCGAAACAACAAAATATGATTTTCCGGATCGACCTGTTGCTCGCATGAAGGCTTAGGGACAGGCGAGGGATATGCATTTTATTTTTGTCACTCGAGTGCCAACTGGGCGAAAAGCTAATGAAAATGAGGCGCCGTATTTCTCATATTTTCATGCACGATCCCATCGTAACCTAATTTATATAAATTGCACCCTAGTTCCTTGACTTTTATAACTCGTTACAAATTAGTCATTTTGTCAACAGAATTGCCAACACTAAAAGCCTAATAAACTCCCCATTGGTATTTTGTGACAAAACTATTCAATAAGTCAATGAACACTAAATACAAAATCCAAACTATCCAAACTTCATCAAACTGATGTCTCTTGCATTCCTTGTTAAACATGTTTCCTAAAATTCACAACTCAAATATCCAGTGTAAAATGACATGATACATGAAATAATAAAATCAATAAATACATGATACCAACACTAGATAGAATGAGACGTAACACTAATGTTAAACCAAACACCAACAAAAATATTAGAATCACACAAATATAAAAAACTCAAACAGTTAGGTAGATATGGTATAGAATACAATGCAATCAACAAATAATATAAGTGACATATGTGTGTAAATTGTATAAGTGACACATGTGTGTGTAAACATTCCCACATACTTAGTTCAAGTTAACATGGAGTAAATTGTATAAGTGACACGTGTGTAAAGTGTTACTAATCATTTGCAAGTACGAATCCAAACCTTAATTTTGTAAGAAATAGCATGTTAAACATCACTGTCAATAAGTTTATTTCTCTACTTATGAAAGTCTAACCATTTAAAGAGCATTACGACCTTTAAATAAAAGCTCATTTTGTATTGATATTTTCTTTTCTCCCCCTAATTTTGTGCAAATTTTATTTTTACATCTTTCAACATTTTAAGTTCATTATTATTTTTCACATTTTAAATGCAAACTCTTCTCCATTAAGTGACTAAAATGACTCATGTAACGAGCTTTAGGTCTTTAGCGAGCATTTTTTGGCTGCTGCAAAAGTTCTTTTTTGGTGTTGTGTGTGACAGGTCTCGAGATGGTCCCAAGTTTCTTTAATGGTTCACGTGTGGTCTTACTTGGAATGTTCCAAATATCTTCTATTATTGTTCTTTTTGAGGGTAGGGATGGTGTATGACTTAATTCTATAAGTATTACCTATTTGATGACCATTCTTTCGAAAGAACAAGTTTTTAAACAGTGAATTTTTGAAAAATGTGCGATTAAAAAATAGGAAAAGTTTTGAGTTTACATGAAGAGTATTGTATGAATGTGTAGTTTAAAATGAGTATGAGAAAAAAAATTCAAAAAATAGTCGTGAAACATGAGTTTTAGAGGTAGATTTTTGTTAGAAAAATATAGGTCGTGGGTCACCCACGTGGGATGACCCGACCCACAAGTTATTAAAAGGGTTGGAGGGAGTTTGAACTTGAAATTCAAACATATAACTCCTAAACCACCCTTAACTCCCTATAACTTCCAACGATTATGGATTGAAAAATAGAGGAAAAAAGATGGCATAAAAAATGAAGGGAAAATTCGTATGAAAATTTACACCAAAATTGGAAAGTCCTTCGAACTATATTTTGGATATGAAGTCTCACAAAAATTGATACTTAAATTGTGGATCCATACATGTGAATCTTGAGACTGAAAAAATTAAAGCGAAAAAGCGGTGATAAATGTACTCCATGGGTAAGTATCTGTCTTGAGTTCCCTCCATTTATATTTCCCCTAATAAGCATTATCTGCATACAATTTGGATTCACTTATCATACCAAAAAAGGAAGAAACGTGCAGGTATATGTTTGGTACGCTTGGCTATGCAATAAGAGAAATAAAAATAAAAATGTGTACTATGATAACTTATCTTTTTTTAGTCAAAAGTCAATAGTTAAATTGTCCAAGTCAAAGTCAATAAGGGACTTAATTGCAATAAATTATTTTTGGGGCTTATTTTACCATGGATAAATGTTGAGGGTTTGATATGAAAATCATTTAAATGTTGGGACACCTTTTTAAAGTAGTGAAAGATGAGGATTTAATGGGTTTTATGTTATGGTTGGAGGACTTGACTTGTAAAATGGGTGTTAATGGAATACAAGTGGCAATTGTTGGAACACATTCTCTCATTTTCATTGCACAACACACGCAGAGAGTTGAGGCAGAGAAAGAAATCGCCAGAGAAGAAGAAACTGAAAAAAAGGGTAAGTGTTGAAGTCTTTATGCTTGGGTTCAAATATCTATTACTTAAAGAGATGAACGAATTATTGATGTTGATTTTAGGGTTTTAATTAGTTGAATTAATTTTCAGATTTTGGGAAGAATATGATTTCCAGCTGATCTTTTGGTTTTGTGAAAACAAAATTCCTATCAAGGTAAAGAATTTTATTTTATGAGCAAACCTAGGATTTTAGTTGGATTCTTGAATGAAGAATATTGTTGAAAATGATTGTGATGATGAAATAATTATTTGGAGTTATGGAATAAGATAAAAGTTAATTGGTTGAATTGTAGTTATTAGTTGTTATTAAATTGAAGTGGATATGTATAATTGTGTTTGGAGGAAGCATATGTTGATGAATTAGTTATTGGTATATGGATTAGAAAGTATCATTAGTCCCACTTGATTAAAGAAATAATTTGGGACGTTTATCCAAGTATCAAGAAATTTAGTTGAAGTATTATTGCCTTAGATATTAGAGGTTCATTGATTTAATAGTGGTTGAATTAGTTATCTTATATGGCATATCAAGAGGTGACGAAGAAATTGGAAAAGCTTATCGATCATCATAGACTGTAGCTTGTTTTATGTGAGTGGAAAAGTTTATTTTCAAAAATAAATATTTATTGAATTTATATTCTATCAAAAAGTTAATTAGTTCATATACTTGATCTAATAATATGATTTTCAGAAGCAAATGTATTTTATAATAAGTCATTTTAAGCTCCTTTTAAGCTAAATTCAGTTCAGTGAAATCAGTTCTCTAACATGTTTTATTCATACTACATATTTCAGTATAGTTACAGTTATTTGAAAAACCACCAGAAAGTACCCAAGTGATTTTACCCTATTCTGCACTGGTGTGAATGTGTTTCCACATTGTATGACTTTATATGGTTATTTTACCCGGTCAGCACTGGTGTAAATGTGTTTCCACAGTGTATGATCAGTTATGGTGATTTTACCCACTCTGCACTATTGTGAATGAGTTTCCATTGTGTATGACTAGATTATAGCTTTGTGTGCGTATGACTAGAATTTCAAAATCTCAGAATTACAGAATTGCATAGCGCTGCCATGTATATCGGCACCAATCGATACATGAGTATGGTTATTCAAGGTACCTTTTTGGTTTTATATTTCAGTATCACTACAGTTTATTGAAGTTATGATTATAGAATTCAGATTATTCAGTTTTTAGTATAAAGCTTTCAGTTTACAGTATTGAACAACAAATGATTTCAAAGATTATCTTAGATATCAACTTAATTATTTACGTATCTAGAATGAAGAACAAAGGTTTGTATGATAATCATATTTTAGTTTTTGAAAATATTACCAGCTTTTAGAATTTCTCAATTTCCAAAAGAGAAAGAATTCTCAGAAAACATGCATAGATGGAAGGAACTGTACTTATTTTTAAAATATCCACTTACTGAATTACAAGCTCATATGTTTTACCACATCTTTTCTTATCAGATAGTAGTTGAGTTGAGTAGCATCAGAGTCTACTGATCCACCAAGCTGAACCACCTTTTGTCTATATTTGTATGATTCCTTTTGTCACCATACATTGTACATATTTCTTTTAGGATACATGCATGTGTGGTAAGAAGAGTTGAATTGTAATTCATGTATCCACATCGCGGGTTCACTGCATATTGAGTATTTTGAGACTTTTGTTTGTAAAATATTTGTAAAGGTTGATTCCCTAGTATGGTATTTAAAACCGTTTAAGTTTTAAGGGGCGGGTGTACCCTATTCTAAATTATTTTAGTCCATATTACGGGGGAGATTCTGTCAAAATTTTCATAAAAGTGAATCACAGTTAGAATCAATCGAAGTTGCCTTGGTGGTGGGTCCGACACTTAGCTGGTATCTACCATCGGCGCACGACACGTGTCCGGTCCATTAGGGTGACTTGGAACGGGTTGTGTCAACGAGCCCCATTTCCTTTGTAAAAATAATAGATGTTGAGGAAAAAGCCTAATAAAAAAGAGGAGGGATAATGTCAGGTCCATTAGGGTAACTTGAGACGGGTCATGTCATGTACAGTCACTAAAGAGGATGAGGTCATCCATCCTTCATAGTGTCATCTCGTTTCTGGAATCAAATTGACCAGCTAAAATATGAACGCTATAGAAATGATCTCCTATTCATTGTGGGTAGGAGTTATCTTGTTTACCGCTGACGTGAGCCTACAATTTACGTTGAATTGTCAAAATTTTAAGCTTGATCGAACACCACGTCAGCTGCGAGTATTTTTATCCTAGGAACCTACCATGGGTTGAAGAAACCTAATGAAAATTCTATTGTAATTGTCAATTGTCTCGTCCAACCCACTTAGGATGATCAAGCACAAAAATGCAAAATACCTGAACTTAACCTGGAACTTTTTATCTGAACTTGACAGCTCTGAAATGAGTCATCAATATATTTATTTTTTATACTCTCTACATTGTACCCTGGAATTTTAAATCAACATACATATGATTGGTCGGGTCCAATATAATATATCAAGCATGCTCTTAGAAGTAAAAGTGAAAGTACTACAAATATGAATCTCCAGACTTATTCATGAGATTTTATTTTCTCATCCATGGCAATGGATTTCTTACAATGAGCAATTGCTGCCTGAATTGCACTCTGCAACTCTTCCATAGTACCGTCACATGCTGTAGTAGGAGTAAGAGTTCCATTTGCTTCTAATAGACCACTGGTTGTCGGAGATGTTCTCATTGAAGCTGGTGCTGAAAACTCCCCTCTCTTTCCTCTCAACTCCGGCTTCCCTCTAACGCGTAAATTTCCTGAAAATGAATGGGATTGCCTGTGTAATTTTTTTCCTCTTCTGAAGATCAGAAGGGGTCGAACCATTCTCGCGTATCTCTTCAAAACCTGACTTACATGGAGTTTTAAATTCTTTTTCTGCCTTTTTCTGTCGTCCTTTTCTCCTTTTCTCCATTTCGATAAGCTAAACAAAGAAAAGTGCTTGGAATTTGCTCTTCCTTTAGCATCAAAGTTGTGATCAATGTTGCTATCATTACTGCTGATTGTCTTAATGGATTCTAATTCTTTGATGGATAAGGTAAAAATGTCCAAAGAGTTGTTCGAAGAACGAGGAGATACTGGAAGGTGGGAGAATAGATGGAGAGGAAGCAAATGGCCATGGAAAAATATATCATCTGCCGGAGATAAATCTATGGCAAATGAAGAAGGGTTCTTATTATTTTCTGGGGTTTTTGCAGGAGCTGAAAGATGAAGAGAAATGCTGAAGGAGAATTCATGAGAAGGAGATGAAGAAGCTGAATGTGGTAATGCTGCTGCAATTGGTTGTAGCTGATTATTCTCTCTCTGCAGATTTTCTTCATGTTTCTCTCTCATCTAATGATGATGTTTGACTATGCTTCAATGCTAAAAGATGTCTGGTCTGAAGTTTTTCTTCACTTGCCTTGAAATGATATTCTCTGGTTAGAAATATTGTAAGGAAATATTTTTGAGGAGATAAGGATGTTAGGAAGAATTATAGTTCATGTGCGAGTTTTGGGAGGATATGTAGGGCTAGCGAGTAGGGGTGGGGGACCGATGGGGGTAGGGAGTGGGGCAAGGGTTTCATTTGTTAAGTGTTATAATCCCCTCTACATTAAAAGAGAGAATATGGTGTACACTGTTCATTTAAGACGTATTTATTCCCTTCCCATCTTACCCTCAAACATCTGCCAAAGCAATTTTTGTAAGAAGGATGTGATGGTCTTCTGGTATGTTCACAAAATATCTCTTCTTCGGCCAAAATCGGGGTAGATCTTCATTTTCTACCATCTTCAAATAGAGTCTTGGATGAACACTGTTCATTTATGCTCGGTGGAGGAGGTGCTGAAGCTCGAGATCGACGACCTGAAGGTTAAGATTGATTCCTTAACCCTTTCATTTTCATTCTCGGTTCGTCGACTGTTTATTAACAGTTCTTCCTTCATAATCCAGCTAAAGTAATGGTCATATCGATTTCGAGCTCCAACCTGTGAGTGGCGGAGGCTAATTGGGGAGGGATTCTGTATAGAGTGCTGATTGGTGGAATCGATGAGTGTAGCGGTGTGATTGCTGTTGGGTAAGGTTTTTCGAACAAANGAGTGCTGATTGGTGGAATCGATGAGTGTAGCGGTGTGATTGCTGTTGGGTAAGGTTTTTCGAACAAATTAGTTCTTCCAGTTGATTCTTGATGCGTTTGTTTAAAAAATTTCCTTCTCTTCATTGAATCTTCTTTTTCTTGTTCAAATATATTTTGCCTGAACTGTTTAGCCAAACAAACCCTTAGAATATGACTTCAAGGGGGGTGGACCTATATAATAGTCTTAGTGTTGATTACGTTCATGTTGTTTCTTTTTGAGTTGGGGGTTCTGGAGTTCTTTTGGTTTGAGACTTTCAGGTATGTTAAATTTTGAGAGGTTATTTATGGATTTTTTTTTTGTAACTGTTGGTGAACTGAAGTGGAAATCTTTAGTACTAAGGTTCCAATTGCCTGAATTTGGGTAGTGTTTCTCGCTGATGATTGTGAATCTTCTTTATTTTGTGAATATGAAGA
>CAIGRE010306338.1:0-10712 GCA_903798275.1 Fraxinus angustifolia subsp. syriaca
AGCAAGAACACAAAGAACAACATCATGACGCGAAGATTAATCTCAATAATTGACTTGGTAATGTCATTCCTTCATTATTCTTCTAGTTTTCTTCTTTCCGTCATGGTAGGCTAGGTTAATTCTGTACTAGGAGATCAATGAACTATGTAGTATGATTTTTAATTTTTAATTTTACAATTCTTGATATCAAAAACACGTTTTGGATATTTGAATGATTTATATGATTTTATTTTCTCCATAATAATTGTGCACATAATTGTGTAAGTGTGGTGACTTATTTCATACATTCGAAAGAAGGAAATATGTTCGACATTGTATAAATTATTATAGGATCCGATAGAGAATATAAATATACTGTTATACCCTATGTGAATCTTTAAGTGTTCATAAAAACACATGCTTTCTTGTATGTTCGCATCCGTCATAAAGATATAGTCGGGTCATATATGCGAATAGGTTCGACTTTACTTGAGATAGACTGTTAAATAATTTAGGAGCATTGATTCGTCAATATTTCAATCGTATTGTCAAAGTGTAAATTAGGTTTTAAAGGAATATTATATAGAGATTCGTGATCCTAGTGCAATCATTATTCATAAGAAAACTTCGACATACATTAAAAATAAATTTCATTTCGTTTAGTCCATCACTCATAATAATATCCACATTATTATTTTAGTTATAAGTTCATCGTAATAAACAGCTTATTTCATTTTTTTTTTGTTTTGGTTAAGGTCATGATACTACAATTTGAATTAATCAATCTTCATGAGACGATACTTGAATTCAAAAAGTTCATTTTATTACTTGTTAACGAACCGAACACTTACAGTGATTTTAATTTGAAATATATTTTCACATAACAGTGCACTTCAATTAGAATTTTTTAATTATTTCAATAAGGAATTTGGGTCACACCTAATTTCAAACAATTTTTAACTTGACACGAATTCAACTGTAACGAACAAAACTCTAAAATATTCTCCACCTGGAGAAGTAAAATCCACTTGCAAGGAATGAACAGACTCTTCAACAATAACCAAAATTGATTTTTGCAACCAAACCCAAAATACTCAACCTCTTTCAATGAATCTAAGTACTACTCTGCAGCATTACCTCAACCTCATATTCCCAAAATATCATAATGATTTTAAAATTTATCAAACTGGGATGTAACACACCTCAAATCAGAATCAAATCCAAATGCTTTTAAAGAAGACCCTTGCTAGATTGTATACCTTCTACTACCTCGAAAGTATGCTTAATAAAATCAGCATCCACATACCTTTTTCCACTGGATTTGTCCCTAGCAATAGAATATAATATAATGGCACTGCATGTGATGATGGCAAAGCGGCATTAACCATATCTCCTGAACTCCATTGATATTTTTCAAATCCGACTCTTTACAAGCTCTTAAAGGTATTGTACCAAATTGAATGTTCACCACAGTACTGAACCTGTGTTGATTGACTCTTTTAAATTCTGTACGACCCTGCAAGATGTATAACTGAAACCATTTTTGTCCCTCAATACAACCTAGACATCCTTACAAATCTTCAAAGCTCCACCTCCACTAAAGAACTCATAACCTTTTGAATCAAGAATAGACAACGAGATGAGATTCTTCTTCAAATCCGAAACATGTCGAACTTAGCCATGTATTCTAATTGT
The DNA here is from genome assembly GCA_903798275.1 of Fraxinus angustifolia subsp. syriaca. Taxonomy (NCBI): domain Eukaryota; kingdom Viridiplantae; phylum Streptophyta; class Magnoliopsida; order Lamiales; family Oleaceae; genus Fraxinus; species Fraxinus angustifolia. The sequence continues at coordinate 1,675 of CAIGRE010306338.1, forward strand.
CCCATCAATAACTTCAATCTGACCGTACTAATATCAGCAATCCGACAAGGTTTGTTGTTTTTCATAACCACGCCACCTTTGGAAACGGTTTCATATATAGTAACCAAGTCATTATTATAACACATATGAAATACACGTTGAATCCAGAATCCAATCCTCTTTTGGTTTAGACTCGACGTCAGAGATAGCCAAAATATCTCCATCACTTACAATGTTCTCTACGAAGTTGCTTCACCTGAAGTCTGATTGCTTCTCATATCGACTTGCAGCCAACTTTTCTTTATTCTGCAATTTGTAGCAATTCTTCTTCATGTACCCCTTCTTCTTGTAGAAGTTACAAATCTGACTACTGCCCTTTCTAGAACCATCATGAGCAACAAAGCCTTCTCCATCTCTGGCATCAGACACCAGACATTTCATCTTCTCTTTTGAAAACAAAGCACTGTATACTGTCTCTATGGTGAGTGTAACACGATTATACAAGATCGTGTCTGTAGATAAAGAAAACGAAGCGGGTAACGAATACAATATGATCAATGCCAAATCTTCTTCATCATACTTTACTTCCAAAGTTTTCAAATCAGCGACTATCTCCTTAAATACAGTCAGGTGATCTTCCAATGATCGTACTTCTGTCATTCGACGAGAGTATAAACGCTACTTGAGATGCAACTTGCTTGTCAGACTTTTAGTCATGCACAATTGCTCCAACTTCAACCATAAAGCAGCTGTTGAACCCTTCTTCAAAACGTCCTGAAGAATGATATTCGATAGATGAAGATGAATGTGAGAAACTGTCTTCTTATCCTTCCGTAATTTCTCCTTCGCAGTCAAAGTTGCGAGAATCTTGTCAATTCCCAACTATGCATCATCCAAATCTTGTTTTACGAGTACTGCACGCATATTAACCTTCCATAGCAAAAATCTAGTGTTCCTATCCAAAAACGGAATGTCATACTTCATAGAAGTCATCACGAACAAAAACTTCGAACAAATCAAACCCCATGTTCTTGCAGAATTGCTGAATCTAGGCTCTGATATCACTTGTTGTGTTAATTATACTCAGAATCTTTGATATCAATTGTTGGGAATTCAAGGATCACTTATTGCTCCATACCATTTGATATGAAATCAACCACTAGATTGAAATGTTGAAGTTTTATGGCACAATGATAAAGTATTTGATCACAAGAAAAGAAAATATGGCAGAAAATTTAGAAGATTTTATTGCACCACAAATAATGAAGATGAAGAAATATTATAAAGATCCTAAAAGCTAGTAATCACTTTTCTTACATTATAAAATTGTATAGAAGGGCTTAGTATTTATAGGGAACATGTGGGGGACGTACAAACCCTCATAGTAGAGTTGTTGATGAAGTAGGATGCTAAAAAATCGAGTCCAAAATGAAAAAGAAGAGAATAATGCGAAAATTCCGGAACAGACCGCCACCTTTAGGTGCCCTAGCGCCGAGCGTGTTGCCTCCTCTCTCTTTTTTTCTCCAAGTTGTTTTCTTCATTTCGATCTTTTCTTCGAGTTCAATACCAATTTCCAACTTTCAATGGACTTCCAAAATAGAACTTCAACTTGATATAGGACTCCAATAGCATTCCAAACTGAATTTTTTTTGACGTGCACTTTAATTATAATTCTTTAATTAGTTCAACAAGGAATTCGGGTCATACCCAAATTCTAACAATTACTGGTAGCAATTGCATCTCTGTAGTGTGTACTATACGCCACTAACTATTTTGCTCAACCTTTTCTTTCTTTGAGTCAACTCTATCAAAGTCCACATCCTTCTGGTTAATGACCACGGTCGCCAAACTTTTAACACCTAATTTGATTCCATATCCTGAGACCATATTTCCAATAAAATATATTCGATAACTTTCTCCAGGGTCCTCCTGAATTGTTGAGAGCTTAGTTATAAAAATAGTCATATTGGTTTATATGGTCCTTTTGGAGAATACGGATAAGATAATAGTGGAAATAGTGTTCTTTCGTTTGGAGGTCTTGTGAATTTTTCTTGGCAGGAAAAGATGGTTCTATCAAGTCTAACTGCTATAGCTCCGTAATTGGCACCAATTTTACAACCTGTTTCTCAAATAATCAGTCATTTACCTTTCATCTGAGATTATTTTATTGAAGCCTCGGCTACTTTGGGTAGGATCGTTTTCAGAATCACGCTGTTTCTGTATAATTATACAAAACATCTTCAAGCTAGGAGTTTAAAACTATCTGACCTTAGCATGCTATCTGATGCAACTTAGCAATCCTACAGCTGCATTAGCTTGTTACATAGCACAGTGAACTTGAACAAAATTGCAAAGGTTTAAAAAGTCCGTGGCTATTAGAGTTGAGTGAGCATAATGTATTATAGTGTTATATCGTTGGCTTAAAGAGGTTTGTCGTGTTTTAATGCACTGTATTTATTATCATAACCCGTTTTATTTGTCTCCCTAACTAAAAGATTAGCAGCTATGAGAAAGTGGGTTCTGACATCTATTCTCCCTGCTCTTCTGCAGGTTCAGCCTCTCAACTCTATTTTTCGCGCACAGTGAGTAAAAACTGAGCCCTCGTGAATTTTTTTGGGGCATGTTACGATGATTTCATCATTGATAGTTTTAATCTTTTATTGTTTAATCGCATGCAGAAGAGAATACCGTGACTACCCTTGGCCGTTCAGTGCTACTCCTATGGCTCTTTGTAGTTCTGATAATTAACTCAAGTTACACTGCTAGTTTGACTTCTATCCTTACAGTGCAAAAGCTCTATTCTCCTATAGGTGGAATTGAAAGCTTGAAAAAGGGTGATGAACCCATTGGTTATCAAGTGGGCTCTTTTGCAGAACATTATCTGACTGAGGAAATTGGTATATCGAAATCCCGGCTCAGAGCCCTTGGATCGCCAGAAGAGTATGCAGCAGCTCTTCAACGTGATCCCGCAAAGGGGGGTGTTGTTGCGGTGGTTGATGAACGCCCATATGTAGAGCTTTTCTTGTCAAGTCAGTGCAAGTTCAGGATTGCTGGTCAAACCTTTACGAAAAGCGGCTGGGGATTTGTGAGTGACATCTATTACTAAGCATCATGTGCTTGGCATGCATGACACCTCAACATATAAAAAAAATGTGCCAACAAAATTTTCACGCCATGTTATATTATTCTTGAGACGTGACGGTATCCATTAATTTAGACAGAGTGCCTAGGCTGTAACAAAATTGAAAGTCTTTTAAGATTAATTTTGAACAAAAAAATCTTGGTGACCAAAGTGAGTAACATTATAAGTTGGGCGCCCTTTAGGATGTGATGACCACAGAAGTTGCAGTTCTGCATTTTATAGAACTTGTCATGAGTAGCATCAATGAAAGATCCGGCTCCCAAAAGTTCTTTCATTGCTAATTTCTTCTGTCTTTATCTAGGCATTTCCAAGGGACTCTCCCTTGGCCATTGACTTATCAACTGCAATTTTATCACTATCTGAAAATGGGGATCTCCAGCGAATCCATGACAAGTGGTTGACAAAAAGCACATGTAGTTCAGATAACACTGAAATTGAGTCGGACCGCCTCGAGCTGAAGAGCTTCTGGGGCCTCTATCTTCTATGTGGAACAGCTTGCATCATTGCTCTTGTTATATACTTTGTTCAGATTGTACGCAAGTATAGGCAATGGGTCGCTTCCGAATCCATTTCAGAAGAACAAGGGACCCCACATTCTAGACGCCTTCGGACATTGTTATCATTAATGGATGAGAAGGCGGATCAGTCAAGTAGAGATGCAAAAAGAAGGAAAATCGATCAGTCATTGTCTGAATATGATGAGGAAAATGACCTGGGACGGGATTCCAAACAGAGACACTCGCAAATTTCTTCTGAACTGGCATCAACTTAAGCGACTGAACCCAATCCATCGCCTGGTTTTCATTACGGAAAGCATGAACATGCTTCCTATTTTATTCCTACCCAATGAAAGTATTATATTTGACCTCCAAGGATTTAGGATCTCTAATTTACTAAGCAAATTGTATCTACACGTAGAGAGAATTGTTCTTTTGAATGAGTTGTACTCGTGTACTGATGCCAGAATCTGGTTTGAACTTAGACTTTATGTCGTTAAATGAAATAAAGTTGTTCCTTTTCTTTTCAATTGTGAGCACAGAGGTAGGGGGATCGAGATTTTAGAGTTCGAGAAAAAAATAGTTTCAAAGAATATAGATTTTTAATGCGTCATGCTGTATATGCCTGTTCGATAGAACTTTGTCTTAACGTTTGGGCGGTCTTTCTCACCTTTTGAATATATGAACTTTCTTCCGATTATGTAAGTCTTTAAAGGCTAGAACAAATGCATTCTGTTTTTGATATATATGGAGTTATGGTGTGTGGAAATTTTCTTCTGTACTACAAAATTGTGTTTGTATTTGATCATTTGAGAGAGAGAAGTGGACAACCATATTTCATTAAAATGATATCGTCATGCATGTAGAGGCAGACCAGTCAGCCTGCTCATACATCCCAGACATGTCGAGCCTGACGAAAGGGGCATGTAGCCTGCCTGGACTTATTTCCTAAAATATTCCATATATATTACACCAATCATAATCATTGAGGTTCAAATCATTCATATAATATACGGAAAAAATAAAAATAAAAAATCAACGATTTGACACTTTGTTTAAGACCCCGTTTGATACCTTTAAAAAATCTGATTAAAGTTTAAATCAAATATCCCCCTTTTTGTCAAAAGATGTACACTGCAAAACAATGAATGTGATGATATTGAAAAACCAATGAATTCTTTCGAAATATCATTTACGGTTTACTGACATTCGTAGGTTCAAGATTACACTTCCAAAATAAATATTTATTTTTTTGACCATATTTGAATTGTTAGTACATCTTTGACTGTCACCGCAAAAAGTAGTACGTCTTTGGTTGCGAAATATCGATTGCTTGTTAACATGTGAAATTAGATATTCTAAATGTAGAGCCGAAGAGTTTAAACAAGTGTTGCGAACTTGTATGTGTGTGTGTGTGTGTGTGTATATATATATAATGGAATCTAAAATTTTGTGGGCTCTCCTCCTTTTGACTTTAGTACCATGAAAATGGAAACAGCTAATTCTGCCCTCAATGGAGAGAACAAACTTTTAAAACAGACAAAAGGGAGCAAGAAAAAGGTTTAATTTGATATGAACTTTTTCCATGTGCATGTACTCATCCCTGTCTGTTTTTCTCCTTTAGAAAAGTTAAAGCTCAATTTCTTTTGACATTATTATTATTATTATTTTTTTGAATTTTTTGCAATAGTTTGATGCTGATGAGTGAAATATTGAATGCTATGACAAATAAACATATCCAACATTATAAAGCTTGATAGAGTTAATTGATATTCGGACATCAAGAATACATTTGCTATTCAATTTTCACCTCTCTTCTTGATTCTCTACTTTTCTGTCACTGGTGTGCATATTGGCATTTTCCATAACCTGCCCAGAGGGGAAAAGAGAGAGGAAGAAAATGATTAGAAAATTGTTATAGTATCAGAGATAGAATTTAAATAAATAAATACACAACGAGGTTCAATGTGGTAGTAGAATGGATAAATATCCTGAGTTCAAATCTATGAAATTTTTGCACATGTTAGGTAATTTTTGATGAGAAAATGAATATCTGATCGCACATCAGGAGACATGTTGAAAGCAAAATTTAGATTAAGCTTATAAGTAGAAACCAAGACACAAACTCATTCTCAGATCGACTTGTTTATAGTAGCTTATAAGAAAATAAGTTACTCAGATTTGTGCTTTCATGCTTCAGATGGTATAGAACTCTAAAAGATAGAGCTAGAGGCGCGCGGCAATTAAAGGTTTGCCCATCGGAATTAAAAAACCTTTGACTTATAAGTTACCATTAAAATTTTATGAACTTACTTGGATCACTGAAGGTAACAAGGCCAGCTCCCTTGAAATCACAGTTCCAGTAGTTTCTTCCATGCATCTGATAGTATGCATTCATGGCATATGATGCATGTGCATGTATCTTATCAGGTGCAAAACAATCTCCATTTTCATCAATCTCCCTGCAATCAACTCCTCCTGGTCCACAGCAAAAATCAATCACAGACTGAACAACCTTATCATCTGCATGTGGTTTAGCCACACACCATACAGAAGGACCCCTTGCCACACTGGATCCTTTCTCCCCAAAACCTAGTTTATTATCTGCATTATTTGAACAAAATTGGCAGCTCAAATCTATATCATAAACTTTAGAACCATCCCCTTTGAAAATCCCGAAGTTTTTCTCACTGGTGCCTCCTTGTTTCTTGTTTTCGTTGAACAAAGCAAACACAAAAATCTCTATAATCTCCTTAGGCTTCATGGGGGTCCCTTTATTCGACTGTGCGCGTTCGATTAGCCTGCTGTTGTAGGTTCTTGCATTTTCAGGTGTTGCTGCGATATCGCCTGCATCGCCCTTTGATGGCCACCCGGATTCTGAAACCGTAATCTTGATTGATCGGTTTCCGAATCCTAGTGAACCGATAGCAGATCGAACTGCATCGATTTGTGCATCTAACATGTTAGTGTACATATTTCCCTTAGGATCATGTACTGCGGTTGCATTGCCTAATAAGGCGTATTCTAGACTAACCGTGGTTGGATTGTCCCGGTAAGCGAAATATGGATATGCATTCACCATGAATGGTGAACCGGTATCTGCTAAGAACCCTACAATGGCGGTCATCGTAGGAAGGAGCATGGTGGCAAAAGTGGAAGCCGAAGGAGGAAATGAAGAGGCAAGAACAGCCATACTATGTGGCGTTGTGACCTTAATTTTACGGTTTAATCCACGACTGAGTAAAGCTGAATGCAAATTCTGCATTGCTTGTAGTAAAGCATTATGATCCAACTTATCGTCGTCTGTGGTTAAGTACTCATTTCCTACGGCAATAGCAACGATGGAAGTTGCCGGAATGAAGGGCATAACCCGAGTGGCGAACCATTGATCGGCTGCTGAAGGGTTGGCGCTTATGTTTGCGACGTGGGAGTTTTCTACTGCTACAATGAGGTCAATGCCGGTATTAGAAAAGGCTTCAAGGATTTCAGGGTTGCTGTCATAGATCTTGACCTTATCAATAAGGGTGGATTGGAGTAGCTGAGCTACCCTCTTCGGTGAAGGGAGGTTGTTCCCAATCGTGCCGTAGTTTATTCCAATGCCGGAAACTTGTCGAAGTAAGCCGAACTGAAGGAGGACAAGTAGGAGGAGGAGGTGAAAATTGATCAGAGCCATTATGGTTTGGAGGATAGTATATCACTTGGTTTTTTGCCCAGAGCCTTGTCGTAGACACGAGAGTGAATATATTGCTGTGCTTTTCACTCTCCACAACAGAGGTAAAAGAAATTGAAAAATAAAGCCTGCCCTTTTGCTCTACTTTTGAGCTGGATCGCAGATGCTAGACACAACATAATTGAAATTATCCGCGTAATTATAGGTTTTTGCTTTCTTGGACAAATTGTAGGAGGCTATGCAGGTTGGGAGAATTGTGTTTGCCAATCAGTATCGAGCTCAACCTCTTTACGACTTGAGCTACGATGAGAAGATCGTGATAGGACCATTTTAGGGGTGGCAAACAGGCCCAACCTCCCATGGACTCGAATCATCCTGATTCGGTCCATGGAGCGTTCAGACTCATATTGAAGTGAGTCATGAGTTGAGTCAAGTTCAATTTATTTATTTATTTTATTTATTTTCACAAGTTGGCGCATCTTCACTTTATTAATCGACTTGTTTTCAATTTATTATTATTATTATTATTTTTAAAAAAATATGAGTCCGGCTTGGGCTCGACTCATGTCTACACAAGCCAAAGGACCAAGCCGAGCATTGCCTCCCCATGGCTGCCCTGAGTTTGCTAAGCAAGTTTTTGCTTTTGTGTCACGGATTGGATTAGGAAGATTTTCGATCAATCACGTGCACACAACATCAAAGTTCATCTAGAGATTTGATGACGTTGGATAACTCCTGGATAGGTTTTATTATTATTATTATTATTATTATTAGTTCATTTTCTAGTCAACAATGTCAGATAGTAAATTTGAAGCACCTTTTGTGCTGGATTGCAAATTGTGGGCCAAAATACGAAAAATACTGTAATTTTACGAGTTTCGAGTCCTTCTATTCATCTATTGCCTGTCATGGATTATGTGTGCACACAACATAATGTGGTTCGATAACGTTTCTACGTCTTCTCGATATGATAGATTATTGCTAATACGTTTTGATATGGTAGTAGAGAGGATTGGACAGTAAATTAGATAAGGATTTTAATCTATTTTTTTTTTTATTTACACTAGTCTACATTGAACGTGGGTTGCACGTTATTATGAAATATTTTATAAGTACTGTAAAAATAATATTTGAATGTTAATTAATTTAGAATCAATACAAAGAAATATATATAAGTGATAATTAATGTTAAATCATTTATTTAATTTCTAATTAAGTAAAAATTGGATGTTAATTAGCAATGAAATACGTTTTTGGATGTGAAATTCAAATTAGAATTAATAACTGAATATATTAATTAAAGGAATATTGTGAATAATTCACTGTTTATCAATGGAAAGAAGTCAAATGTGTAAGATATAGCATCAGGCGATTTTCATGCTATTCAAAGTAAGGGGCCCGCATTTGTTGAAAATGAGATTGTAAAGTCAAGGAAAAAAAATGGGGGCCAAACGGAACTCAATATACTAATTTTAACGTACATGACCCGCGTGGGAGATGAGCCAATCTTCTAAGAGGCAGCATGTACAGTGTAACTACGTTCGTTAAGGCTTGGCACGTAGGCCACTCAACTCAACTCGAGGGTAGAGATGGCAAAAAAATTCGTCCTGTCCCGCCCCGACAGGTTGGCGTGACGGGGGATTGCCGCCCCGGCCCGCCAGTTAAAAAAAAATAAAAAATGAACGTTGTTTATTTGATTTTGGACATTGTTTGATTTGGGTATTGATGTAATTATTTTAAGTATTATTTG
>CAIGRE010306344.1:0-14971 GCA_903798275.1 Fraxinus angustifolia subsp. syriaca
ACATTGTTAGAAACTATGAACTGAATATAATTGACTCGGAAAGGCCGAAAAGGAGATTAGAGGATTTGTAAATTCTTTCCACTTCTTTAATACGTATGATTGTGGTTGCACTTGTATATTAACTGGTTCGATGCAGGATTGTGTAAATACTATGAAATATTCGAATTTTGGTTGTACATCAGGAAAGTATTTTTTTAAACAATATTGCTGCCAATTGAAATATTGCCAGTACCTCCATTCCCACTTCAAGTGGAGTTGAATGGGATAAATTCTATAGCTTGAAGATTTTTCATTTTTGGTGTAGTATTGCCAACGGTGCTAATTAGACTAGGTCTGATTTCATATAAAAGCACATTGTAGTGAAATTTAAAACGTCACTTCATATCATGTTGACGTTGAAACTTTCTAGTCAACTTCATGTGGTAGAGAAGTTGAATCTACAAGATAATCAATCTGTTAGTCTTGTTGGCAGTCAAAACAAGGGGAATGTGATGATCGCAGACTCGCTGATGGTTAAATCAAATGAGGTCAGAAGCATAATAAGCAGAGTTACAGCTTAAACTAGTAGAGTGTACACTACCAATGAGTCTGGGGACCTTTTATTCATAGTCGTGGTTGGTTGCCATTTTTTTCAAATCACACAGGAGTACTTTTAGTTATCGTCGGTCAAGCTAGTAGTTCAAGATACTCATTTTTGTAAACAAATATCAAACTTAATTAATTATAAAATTTGAAAGTTGTGGAAGTTGTAGAAGAATATGGCTCAGGCATAGACTAACATGGCAATCCCAGTGAACATACTTTGTTTCCTATATGCATCTGTTTAGCTGTGTTTGTGCTTCCATGAGTTTATAGTACTATATTCTTCACCTCTGCAGTCTATTTCCATCTCCCAGATGATGGTTTTATTTTATTTGGTGCAAATAGGCAAGCATGCCAAAGCAGTATCTTCCACTACTAGGCCAACCAATTGCACTGTATAGGTGAGTGACAACTGATTCCTTGTGCTTGAGACCATTTTGAGATTGGGATATAAATCTTTGTGGCCAGATCCTGGCAAAGCTCTCTTAAATATTGAATAAAAATTAAGAGGGAAGCATTTCAAAACTAATCTTTTGTCTTTCCGTTTTTTCTTTTCAAAATTACGATGTGATAATTTATTGCAGTTTTTACACTTTCTCAAAGATGCCTGAAGTAAAGGAGATCGTCGTAGTTTGTGATCCTTCTTATCAAGACATCTTTGAAGGTCTGAAGATTTTGTATATGCATTTACTAAAATAATGCCGTCCTCTCCACCCAAAGAGAAAAAAAAGTCAAGCACTTTCTGCAAAGTCGTGCAGCATATGCAAATGCTATGTGCTTGTAATGTGATAGTTTTCAGGTTCGGCTTTCTCAGTGGTTAAAAAATAAAATTTATTTTTGCCTATTTTCCAGATGCTAAAGATAGCATCCATGTGGACCTCAAATTTGCATTACCCGGAAAGGAGCGACAAGATTCAGTATATAGTGGACTTCAGGTACAAGCACTTTCTGGTTTTTCCATGTCATTAATATATATCTATTCCTTACTACCTTTATTTTTAATTCTTTATTACAATTTACCCCCCTCCTCTTCCCCGCGTCCCCAAGATAATAAAATGAAGTCTTATTGACATCCTCACTGAAGTTTTTTTGCTTTCCAAAATACATTATAATTTCTAAAACACGAAGAGTTTTGGATATCAATTTCTGGTTATACTTTTTCTATTTCTCCACAGACAATGACTGATAGTAAGAAATTCAATTTCCAATTTTATTTTGACTTCTATAGAAATAAGCTTCTCTTTTCACTGCCTTCCCCCTTTTGATTCCTGAGTTTGTATAAAGATCATAAATTCGAGTTTTGACCGATTGCTGATGTTTCATACATTTTGAAATAATCAATGATTAATGTTAAAATAGTGTGTTAATTGAATGTTCACAAGCTACTTTCAGCTAATGGTATTTTGGTAAGCCCATAAAATACTTTTTTTTTTTGGTTGAAACAATAAGATGCAATTTTCTTATATCAAATTAATGCATTATTGTGATTTGACGTTACAATGGACACGATGGAATGACAAAAAGGATTCATATAGCTAATCTCAAATTTATCAGGACTAAGGCATAGTGCATTGTTATTGAGTACTTTATTGTAATCTGCAATAGTTATATCTCTTTGATTATTCGTGCATCAGGAAATTGATTTGAATTCTAAACTTGTCTGCATTCATGATTCTGCAAGACCTCTGGTATCAGCTGAAGATGTAGCTAAGGTTTGTACGTCTGCTTAATTCGTAAAATTTTCCTCCTTTTATCATATTGTTTAACATTTATTTTATATTTACAGAAAATAAAATTTTTTAGATCAGATTTTCTCTTCTACTCAAAACAATTCTATGAGTTCTCCCCATATTCTATTTCGTTGGTTTGTCATTCAATGTAGAACAGTCTCATTCTTTTACAGTTTACTGCTTTATTTAGAGCATCTTTGGCTAAGCTTAAAATGTATACTTATATAAGTAAAATAACTAATTATTGTTTATTGGTCAAAATTGAAAACAAGAGTTACTTATTTTGTTATGAAGGGAAGAGTAACTTTCTAAGTCACCTTTTTTAACTCAAAAGATAAAAAAGTTACCTATTCAAATATGTTTGGAAACAAGAAGTTACATAAAATTAAAAGTTAATTTTAAGATTAGCCAAGTATTCTAGTCTAACCCACCTTCGCAATTCATGATTTCTTGGTCCCTAAAATTTTGTAAGTAGAAGATATATCTTCACTCAATTTTTTGGTTCTTTACCAGGTTCTAAAGGATGGTTGGCTTATTGGGGCAGCTGTCCTAGGTGTTCCTGCCAAAGCTACAATCAAAGAGGTCCACATTTATATTCAGCCACTATAGCCTAAACTAAATGAAATTGGAAATCTGCCATTTTATCTGTTGTACGATTTTAAGATTTCATCTATGAACAAAAGTTGTTGCTTTTTATTAAACACTTCCCGTAACATGTGACTCTTGTTGGTTCCTTATTGTCACCCTCACCTGCATACAATTAGTCCATAAAATATGATTTCTCATATAATATAGAGATGTCGCGGTATATTTATTTGTACTCACATGACACCTTTATTTTCAGGCAAATGGTGAATCTTTTGTAGTGAAAACTCTGGACAGGAAAACGCTATGGGAAATGCAAACCCCTCAGGTTCCTAAATTTAGAATCAAATTATATTCAGAAATTTATTTTTGCTGAATTTTTGAAGAGAGATTTATAAAACCTTCAAGATGTCAACTACTCGTGCAGGTTATCAAGCCTGACTTGCTCAAGAAAGGTTTTGAACTTGTTAATAGGTCATTCTTCACTCTCGGGGCTAATTCTTCTCTATGTTATGTATAGGTCTACAGAAAGTTAAAACTCTGTGAAAACCTAGGAACACCATATAGTACTTTTGCACCAGGATGTAAATGCTTAAGAATGCCCAGTGACTTCGAAATTTTCACCTTTACCTGAATTTGACCTTTTTAGCATCAGTAGTCCATATAAATGATTATTCATAATAGTTTAGATTTCAATTTTTGAGAGTTGAGAACCAAATGAATGCCCAATCCGAGAATGTTGCAATGGTTTAATGCTGCACCTGTGACAATTGATTATTTGCATGCTTGGCTAAGCTTATCTACTTAAAAAGCGTATAAGTTTTATAGTACATGACTTTTTCTTTGTCAAAGTGAAATAATTATGCCTCTAGTTCATGGTCAAAATGAATAACCATTTTTACTTATATTTGAGAAAAGAGTAGCCCGTCCAAATATATTTCGCAATAAAAAGAAAGTTAAAAAAATATTCAACTTTCTCTTGTCCAAGCATGTTATGACAGCCAAAATGTTTGCAAGAGTCTAGATGATCATTAATCTATGTAGCAATTGGGACACGCGGTCTCGTGCATAAAAATGCATTCAAGCTTAATTTGATAATGTAGTTGTGGCCCACTCCCACATAGACCTATGAATCAATGATCATTTCAACTCTGGATGAATAGCACAGATGTTTGACAATGAAAGTGGTTTATTTGCCTTTTATGTTGTTCATGTCCCGAATTTCCATAAAATAAAGAGTTCCAGATATGAACTTTTTCCCCTTAATTGTTCCCTCATTCTGCAGGGAAGGTCTTGAAGTCACCGACGATGTATCAATCGTAGAGCACCTTAAGCATCCTGTGTATATTACTGAAGGATCCTATACCAACATCAAGGCAGTGATATAATTTCATGAATCATCTGAATTTTCTTAAATCTTCTTTTCCTTCATAATTTGATATGTAACATGACAAAAATCTGAAACCTTAATGTACTAATGCTGCTGCTGCTCCGTAACTTGCAGGTTACAACCCCTGATGATTTGTTACTTGCTGAAAGAATATTGAATCCTGCCATTGCAGTTCCAGCCCATTAAACCCTTTAGTGTCAGTTCAAACTGCTTGTATCTTATTTTTATAGATGTCCTTGGAAACATAATCCCATTTTCGATTTTTATCCGATTTCTACATTATGAATTGTTTATGATTCGCAAAGAATTTGTTTACTCATTTTAGTTTCACCATATTTCCGACATCATTTTGGTACCATATTTTGCTAAACATGAAAAGAAAATTATCGTGCAAAAACCCTGTGCCGATACTTTCCCAAGTAGTTTACCTTTGTAATGGAGTGTTTTGATGATGGACTAGAGATGCAATGCATGAGAACTTGGAAGAAAACAACTTTCTTAAACTTGATTAATGCTCTTAATGGAGACACCGGTTCACACGTCGCATCAAATTTTCATGCCACTGACCTTCATATTTAGCACCGTTTTCCAACCATTAATTAGGAAAAATAAAGTTTTGAATAGTGATTTTTAGGAAAATGTATGGTTAAAAAGTGGGGAAAAGTTTTGATTGTACATGCAGAATATTTTATTGCGTGAATGTATGATTGTAAATGAGTATGTAGAAAAAAAAGTGAAAATATTGATTGTCAAATAGGGGATTATACTTTTTCCGGAAATAATGGCTTAGTTTCACCAATAAATACAGAATGATTCTAATAAACGTTGAAAATCTGGAACCTTTGATCCTTCTGTTTTATGTTCTGTATCTGTTGCCTGTTCTAGAATTTGCACTTCCTCGGAACCGCAAAATGCATCCACTACTGTTCAGCCCAATGGGCGCGCCTTGCTTAGCCTGGTTTAACAAATATGTTAAACGGGTTCCTTTAAAGAGAACTGATTTCTTATATACATATGTTGAAACAAATGCATTGGCCTACCATTCCACTTCTGGGAGGTCTGGTGTTATCCAGCCGAAGAAACTGCTACAACCACCTGCTCGTGATCCTGATCCCCTAGCAAGCAATAAGTGACAAATAAGATAAAATCAAAAGATATTATTTATCATACCGTCGGTTCATGTTCAATATAACAATTTTTGACATGGCGACTCCTCAGAACCGTGTTCTAGTACCCAAGTGACTTACATGCCATTTGACGAAGTGCAGAAATGAAATGTTAGACCCGATGCCTTTGTCTACCCATCATTTATAAGAGCTTGCCACAATCTTCAAGTATTGATTGTGTGCGAACACGCATACACTAATATGCAGGGGAAATCAACCTGTTTGATGAAATGACTGAGGAGAAGTACAAGTAAATGAATGAAATACCCAAGATACGCATGCTAACCACCAAAGAACTACAAGACCATTACTGGTAAAATGGCTTCAAAATCACACTCAAAATAAAAAGCACAATTTTTTTCTTCACAAAGATCCCTAAAATACAAGAAAGTTCGATTAATAGAAATCTGAAGAAGTTCACAACATTTCGATCCTATCAGCAGACATTCAAATTTATAAGCTAAACACGGGCCACCTTCAATTCGTGATCTTTCGACATCCAAAATGGTAGTTTAAACTCTAGCCCTCTTGTTACTGCAAGTGGGGCACTTGTACTGCTTGATATGTTCAGCTTTCGCAGGTGTAATCTTAACACACTTTCCATGGAACCATCTCTCACACACATCACAGCAAATCCAGAATTCATCAGCCCCATAGTTGTCTCCACAAGCTCCACAGACTGCTCCTTGTTCGTCTTCTTCTTCTTCTTCTCCTTCTCCTTCTTCCTCTTCCTCCTCTCCACTCTCCTCGTCTTTGGGTGCAGAAATCTTAACTACCTTGTGATCCGAATCAGGCTGACGAGACTGCTAGAAGAAGCAGAAACAGATGATGGTGCATAATTATAACTTGTTATGAAGAGAATGTTCAGCTAAGCTTAAAAGTGAGCAAAAGTTATTTGTGAGTAACTTTTTATTTAGGAACGTGTTTAGATAAATTAGTTTTTCTTACTTTTTGAGTAAAAATGGCTGCCAGCATACTTGTTTTCAATTTTGACCAATAATTTTTTTATTATTTTAAACCATTTATAAGATCACATTTTCAGCTTAGCCAGACGTGCTTAAAGCAAAGACCAATCATGAATTTATGTGAGACAACGCTTACCATTCTCCCACCAGATTTGCTTTTGCTGCTGTTATTTTGAGAAGCTGAAGGGTCCTTGACCTGCTTAACAGCTCCTGTCACAACTTCAAATACAGTTGGTACATCATTAATCATCTGGAAAAGCCTCTTCCTGCCAAAACCGATTTCCAATAAAAGTTACAGAAATGGACAACAAATACAGACACTGAAAAAGACCCCCATCTCCTGACAAAACCTAGAAAGCAACATCCAAAAACAGTATGTTTATTAGAGGCAGCAAGAAGTCTAAATTTTATAAGCTTTCAGATGGAACGAAGATCAAAATCCAGAACAGTGCAAGCCAATCCTTAAAAGTATGCAGGATACATGGTCAAAGACCTAGATCACAAATCATTTTTCATCAAATTGAAAGACAGTCCTCTAAATAACACAAGTGTCAGTCACAACAGTTGGAAAGTCTCACACACTGACCAAGAAAAAACCCTTAAATAACAATTCACAAAAACGTTCCTATCAAAAGACAGCACAAACTCCTAGATGGTTTAGCAATCACACCAGTTCCCCGGACTACTTAGAAGTACACAAAAATCTATAAACGTTAATTTTTATTTGCAGAACAAAAACAAAATATATTCCCAGAGAAGTCAACGATCTCCTCTACACTTTTATACGTGTACATTAAAACGCAACTTTTCCAGTAATCCAATGTGATTCACCAGATTAATGGGCAGACGGGCAGAAAAATTTGCTTGCGCTTCAAAAACTCTCGTGCACTTTTAAAACTTGAAAGTAAGAATATTATAATAATGAGACACACACTTCAAACTTGAATTATAGAGCACACGTGAAAAGGATCGAGAGATATCAGAGATAAAATAGGATATCAAAAAGCATTGAATTACAAGTGAAGAGATACTGATATATACTGAATTAAATATGTATCTTCGCTCTTTCTTTACTATCGCAAGTAAAATCTTGTGTTATGTCATTTCAAGAAAACGACGACTCAACAATGTAAAATTTCCAGCATCCCTAGAGTGCAAAACTTTGCGGTCAAATTTTGTTTTATAAATACTAAGTTACCATTTGAAGTGGAAATGGGACAGCCATAACATGTGGAGCCAGCAACAAGTCGTAGCCCGGTCAGGTCAAGCATGTATAAGAAAAAAGTTTGGATATCACAATTATGTGAGAGTTGGACATGAAAAAATAATTGTATAACGAGGCAAAGAATAATCAAAATTAGAGGAATTTGTCAGATGAAAGCTTTCTCAATGGCATGTAAAATTTAGTGAAGCAACAAGTACAAGTATAGCCCAGAGACTATAATTGCAAGCCAGAAAAAAAAGTTTCAGGATGCATACATACACAAGTAAAGTGTGAGTTTGACACGAAAAATAAATGTATAACGAGGAAAAGAATAATCAAAATTAGAGGACTTTGTCACATGAAAGCTTTCTCAATGGCTTGTAAAATTTTAGTGAAGCAACAAGTACAACAAGCACGCATAAAAGTCGGAGAAGAAAATTTCAGGATGCGTGCATACACAAGGTCTGATGGTCACGCAAGAGCAAAAATAGGAGAACAAAATAATACAGTGTGTGCATCAGCTTACTGAATTAAATAAACAATGGCCACAGCAAAATGGGAGTGAAAATTTCAGTTGGAAGAGGATTGACACAAGCAAAGCAATAGACTGATAAGAAATAAAAAGACCCAAATGGCTAGATTTACAGAAATCATAAATTTTACAAAGCATTTGAACACATTAGATAAAACAAACAAAATGACTCAATCAACTGACCAAAATTTCTAGCTGAACTTACAAATCAAAATCTAAAGAAATTTTTTCTGAAAAATATATAACTGCATTGCCAAAGTAGTTCACCATAAAGGCAAGAGTATTACCTTTCACTCTTGCCAAATCCAAAGCGTGCACCAAAGTAGAATGCAACAGAAAGCAGCCACGAGTCACTGTGAACTGCAACAAGTGATAACCAATCCTTTTCTTGCATGCCATCCCTAGCAAAGTTTATTCCTAATGCTGGCTCAGGCAGTTCAGGAGGAACCTCCTCAACAGGCAGGTTGACTTCCCATGTCTCATTTGGAAACCCGTACAGGCACAGATTCTCCTTTTCTGTACATAAAATTTATGCAGTCATAACACATTAGATAACAATAAACAAAATTCTCCTTTTGTTTCTGTAAATAAAAATTTATTGTATTTATTACATCAGAACCAATGTTTTATAATAGCTCAACCATGAAAAAAAGTAATAGAAGAAGTATAACAAAGAATTTATTCATGTTTTTCATTCATAAAAACACTATTATTAGATTTAGATTTAAAGAATGACCCAAATTCCTTTGTTGAAAATGAAGACAATTGGAGTCCTAATTAAAGTGCACATCAAGAAAAATTCTATTTGGAATGCTATTGCGGAATACTATTCAAATTTACTTGGCAAATTCTAGTTGAAATTCCATTTGGAAGCCCTATTAGGAGTTGAAAATGGTGTTGGACTTGAAGATGTTGAAATTATGGAATGGAAAGTCTTCTCACCGCATTTTTGCTAGCCTGGCGCTTGCTGGATGCTTGAGCGACAAAGCAGAGAAGCTGTCGCCCTCCTGTAGCTGGACTATCGCTTGAGTGACAAGGCGTCGCTAGTTGCCCACTCGAGCGGCAGTGTTATCCGAGCAATTGTCCATTTTCGCGTTTTGACAAGTTTCTTGCATTCGACTTCAAATACAACTCTATTATTAGGGTTTAGACGTCCCCTATTTGTTCACTATATATAGTTGGCACTTCATTATTATTTATTGACAAGTTAAAAATATTATAAACACATAATTTTTGTATTCTTTCTCCATATTTGTATTCTTTCTCCATATTATAATAAAATCTCTCATTTCTTTGCCAATTACTTTATTCTTATGTTTTTGTTATCAATTATTTCATATTGTGTCATATTATTTTCTCACCTATTTTCTACTACAAATTGATATCGGAATCGTCTGGTATTCTCTCCTTTGTTCATAACAAGTGGTATCAGAGCCGTTCTACTTCCGCAACAAACTAGTATTAGAGCCTCGATTTATATCAAAGGGAGATAATTTTTGGAATGACAACCATAAAGTAGGATATTCTACTTCGCAATACAAGATTCTCCGTGGCAAATAAAGATGCAAGCAGTGCTTGCTCAGATGGAGTTGGAACACTTTGTTGGAATTTGATAAAATGCCCACAACTTGGACTTTGGAAGAGAAACTATGGAGGGTTCGTAAGACCTTATTTCAAATACATTTTCTTCTTTCAAATAATATTCTTCAGGACGTTTTGAAAGAGAATTTAGCCACTGCTTTATGGTTAAAATTGGAGCAATTATGCATGACGAAGAGTTTATTAACAAATTGCATTTAAAACAACATCTATAATCTCATTGTAAAACAAAGGTACATTTCTTGAGGATCACCTAACTGCCTTTAAAGAAATCATAGCTGATTTGGAAACCTTGGAGGTTAAATATGATAAAGACTGGTGATTGATTTTGTTGTGTTCATTGCCCGCTTTATACATGTCTTTTAAACACACGATTCTATATAGTCATGATACCCTCACCATCGAAGAAGTCTACGATGCTCTATATTCAAATGAGAAAATGAAACATCTTGTAGCATCTGAGGGTCATAGAGATAGCCTCATTGTTTATGATGGTCGTTCGAGGGACAAGTTAAAGTCTAACTTCAAATTTTGTAATAATTGCAAGAAAATGGGAACTTGATAAACGATTGTTATAAATTGCAGAATAAATTGAAATCGACTACAAATCAACAATCAGAAACTTCATGGGAAGCAAGTATAACAAAAAATCCTAGCAGTTATAGAGAGTTACTTATGTTTGACTACAACTCCCTACAACTCCAAACCTGAAGAGACTTGAATTTTTTATACAACTTGCACTTTTCATGTCACCTAATCGAGAATTGTTTTCAACATATGAAGAAGTTTTAAAAGGTGTTGTGATAACGGGTAATAACACACCTATTAGTGAGGTTAGAATAAAGATGTTTAATGAGACGGTTAGAACACTTGATGCAGTGAAACACATTCCAGATCTGAAGAAAAATCTTCTCTCTTTTGGTACATTTTGATTTAAAAGGGTACATGTACGCTATTGAATATGGAGTCCTGAATGTTAGCAAAGGAGCTCATATTTTGTTAATAGGACATAGACAATCCCATTTATATATCTTGCAGGGTTATATAGAATCTTTTAGTAATCAACATATTTTAAGAACTCGGGTGGATTTGGAGTTTGCATCTGTATCGTATCGTGGGAGTCTAATTTGGGGTCTTCTTTAAAAGATACATCCCAGTTGAATTTTGAAGATATAGGTAAATCCGTCTTACTACCATTATCAACAGTGTCATTATATTCAATTGCTAGAAACGGACTGATTTTAGGGTCACAAGACTTCACATAATTACAATTCTACTGATTTTGTTAATGGTTTGAATGCGGTTAATGACGTTGATTCTAGTCAAGCTCCTTCTTTTGAAGCATTCAGATGTGATTCTGTTACATGACCTGTTTCAACCTTGTTTGGTGATTATTAGATCACTTTTGCCCCTAGTTGGAGTAGTAACGGTGGATAATATTTCGAGTTAGGAATTTTTTTATGGAGTTGTTTATATTTTTCATTGAAGAGTTCAAGCTTGTTCCTTGTAGTGGAGGATCTTTAAAATTCGTGTTCAAGGTAGAGATTGTTAGAATTTGGGAATTGATATTGAATTTCTATTTGGAAGCCCTGTTGGAGTTGGAATTTGTGTTGAACTCGAAGATGATGAAATTATGGAATGAAGGGTCATCTCGCCACATTTTCGCTAGCCTAACGCTAGCTAGATGCTCAAGCGACAAAAGCAAAGAAGCTATCGCCATTCTGTCGCTGGATTCTCGCTTGAGTGACAAGGTGTCAGTCGCTAACCTTGTGCTAGCCGCCAGCTCAAGCGCCAGTGTTGTCCAAGCCTAGGTCCTTTTCGCATTCTGATGAGTTTCTTGCATTCTACTTCAACTACAACTTTACTATTAAGGGTTGGACATCCTCTATTTGTTCTATATATATAGTTGGCTCTTCATTATGATTTATTGGCAACTTAGAAACATTGCAAACACATAATCTTTGTACTCTTTCTCCATATTATAATAAAATCTCAATTCCTTTGCCAATTACTTTATTCTTGCATTTTTGTGATCTCTTATTTCATATTGTGTCATATTATTTTCTCACCTATTTTTCTACAAGTTGGTATTGAAATTGTCCTGTATTTTCTCTGTTGATCATAACTAGTATTAGAGCTGTTATGCTTATGCAACAATTAGCTTTGAATTCATTTTCAAAAACTAATGATTAAACATTTACAAAAATTGAACAGTAAGATGATATAACATAGTTAAAATCTATTTCTTTAATTCATCTAAACACTCCTTCCTAATAAGTAGAAGACAAGCATACATAATCGTAGCAAGTTTTGATTGTATTTTCTTCAAATTTTAAACGGTTTTGTGTTGCTTTACAGCAATCTGATACGCCACCAATTAAGTTCACATATTCTAGAAGGGCCAGAAAGAATGGAGAAGCAACTGAGTGTAACAAAATCTATTAGGCTGGTAGGCCAAGTAGTTACATGTCACTTATAAATAGGGCGGGAAATGAAAGTAGAAGGCAAGCAAAAGTTTAGCAAGTAGTAGTCGCAATAGGAGAGTGATAGCCCTCTCGAAAGGCTATTGAGTCTCTCTCTCTCTCTCTTTTTTTTTAATTAATGTATTCATCTTATTTTCATCAATATATTGCTGCTGTTCAATTCTCATAATCCCGTTAATTCATTTACTGTTGATACTTATCAATTGGTATCAGAGTATTCCTTCCTGATGATGCAAAAGAAAACTGAAGGTAGAGTGGAAATCATGGAAAAAGAAATGGAATAATTAAGGTCAGAAATGCAAAGGTTGCCGGCTTAGAAAAATCAGTAGAACACCTATCCTAGAGTGGCCAAAATGATGCAGTCCATGGAAGAAACCCAGAAAAATTATGGCAGCCATGTTCATACTCAAAACCACAGTAAACAGAAGCACGGAAGGAGAAGGGACCGGTAGTGCATCCGAGGTTCATCTTCCAACAAATGGTGGCAAAAGACCTATACTAGAACATCAAGTCCCGGATCGAGGTAAATGGCCAGAAGCAATAGGGGAAACTGAAGCCACAAGGTTGTACATGGAGGGAAGCAATTGGAAACGCATAAGGAAACTTGAAATGCCCGTGTTCTGTGAGGACGACGCAGATTGGTGGTTGTATTGAGCAGAGGGGTATTTTGAGGTGAACGGAAAGAGAAGCTAGGAGCTGTGGGTGTCAGCTTGGATGGAGATGCACTTGCCTGGTTACAATGGACCAAAGCAAGGACACCACTACAATCATGGGAGCAGTTTCATCGGCTTCTTCTGCTGCATTTTCCGCCCACACAAGAGGGCAATCTATGGGAGAAATTTCTGAGCATCAAACAGATGGCAACGGTGGAGGAATTCAGGCGGAACTTTGAAGCCCTTGCTGCACCTCTTCAAAACATACCGGAAGAAGTTTTACAGAGTACATTCATAAATGGGTTGAGCCCAGACGTCCAAATGGGTTAGGCCAAATGATGGATATGGCCCAATTAATTGAAGACATAAATAAAGCCCTAAAAAGGCCCAAGGAATTGACGGGATCCAGAACTTTCAAGTCAGGGCTGAACTAGGGAGAGGCAAAGAGCATTCCAAGCGCGAAAGGGTAACTATAGGAGAGAGTTCCATATTGACAATTTCCGGTCAAAAGAATGACCAATACTAAATGGAAATTAAAGAAGGAAAAGGGCATTTGATTTCGCTGTGATGAAAAGTTTGTCGTGGGCCATTGCTGCAAGAATCGCGATCTCTTGCTTTTACTGGTCCAAGAGGGCAAAGGGGAGGAATGAGGAGAAAATAGGGAAAAGGTGACAGTGGACTACCAACCCATGGAAATAACAGAGCAAGTCGAGCTCTCGCTCAATTCAGTTATTGGGTTAACCACTCCAAGGTATTATGAAATTATTAGGGGAAATTGGTACAAAGGGTGACGGTGCTAATAGATTGCAGGGCCACCCATAACTTCATCTCTCTTGAGCTCATCAAACAACTTGAGTTGCCCATCACCGCCACAATCAATTATGGAGTTGTAATGGGCACGGGAGTGTCGGTTAAGGGAAAGCAAATTTGCAAAGGGATAGTAGTTGAGCTTCTAATTATTATTATTTTCCAGTGTGAATCTTCCTACTAACTTTGAATTTTGTAGCTTTCATGAGAATGTACTTCTCTTTTCTAATTGAGACATGTGAATTGCTATAGTTGCAAAATTCATATTTTTTAGCAGAATCAACCTAACAAAAGTGCTCAATAGACGTCTAATGATATCCTAAATTGTTGAGAAACCAAAAGCATCATAAATTTTATATATTTTCCAGTAACTCGGGAAACGATGTCAATCTAGTAAAGAAACAAAGCTCTAAAGAAAATAATTGTCACCCAACTATAATGATATAATCGCTACTCATAACAGAAAAGGGTATTGATTGATAAGGTATGCCAAGTATACAAAACTTTTGATTTCCAAAGCCAAGGACTACAAACCTATTGAGAAAAAAATATTTAAATCAGTCACATTCCGACAGTTTCCCATCGTGCACAGTACTACCATTCAATTGTTGAAAACCAAACTATACTGGAACAGCTGACAGATTAAAGGGTGTAGAGAGACTGTTAGTAAAAAGAAAATTGAAATTTAAAGCAGACAATTCCACTGAAACTTTGCAAAAGATTCAGACTCCACTTTCAGTCAAACATAGCCTATGGGTTTCCAACCTGGAAACAAATAGCAAGGAAAAAACAATAGAAAGCACACAGAACTATGTATAGAATGAGCAGATAATGATCGAAGTTAAAATCTGCAATAAACGCTCTAATTCACAACAGTAATTAACAAAGAAGAGATGAAATGGAAATATATGCATACCGGACCCAACTTTTTCTGCAGAAAAAACAAACCAACGAACTTACCAGGATCGCACTGCTGATAAAACTTCTCAACATCTGCAACAACAGAGAATAATAGAGAGGCATAAATTCGTGTATGGATATCCTACATGTATAGACACGTAATTACATGCAGAAAAATAATCCATAAAAATTAGTAACATACCATACACGTATATTAAAACAGTTTTAATTTACCAAAAAAATAAAAAGGTCCTTAAAAAGATATACCAATTGTGAGGGCTTTGATGAGACCAGCTCGACGGCCTTTGAAATCGTTGAAGACTTCATCTACAGTTCTCGGTATCGGATGCGGAATTCCCTCCATTTCCCAATCTT
>CAIGRE010306362.1:0-13380 GCA_903798275.1 Fraxinus angustifolia subsp. syriaca
TTGATCGATATCCACAGTATGAGGGAATAACAGTTGCTAGCCAGTCACAATCTCAAAAGGACTCTTATGTTGGAAGAGCTCTTTTGGGCACTAAAGCAAATCTGAGCCGCATCCAAAAGTTTCACCCAATTTTTCTACGAGGTAGAGATAAAGTGTCGAAAATTTCTTCCAGTATAGAATTGAAGCGTTCCCTCTGTCCGTCAAATTGTGAATGAAAACTAAAACTCATGCTCAAAGTTGAACCGATAAGTTTGAACAACTTGGTCCAAAATATGCCAGTAAATCGAGGATCTAGATCATTGACAATGTTTTTAGGCAGTCCCCAGTATTTGACAATATGTTTGAAGAAGAGTTGAGCCGTTTCTTCAGCGTTACATGGGCGCTACGATGAAAGTTGCGTACTTTGATAGATAGTTTACTACGATGATAGTAGTGCCAAAATCCCCAATTTTTGGCAATCCAATAATGTAGTCCATTGATACACTCTCGAATGGCTAAGTTGGGACAGAAAGGGGCTCAAGCAGGCCTGCCTTTTTCTGACGATCTGTCTTATCTTGCTGACAAATAAGACCGATTTTCACATGCAACTAAGTTGCAATGTCGTTCCGCATTTAAGGCTAGTATTATGCATGTTGTAGTAGTACAAAAGTGTGTTCCTCTCCAGGATGCCCTGCCCAAATCGTGTCATGGCATTCCATAATTAGCGATTTACTCAAATCTCTACCCTTAGGAACATATATGCAATCTCCTGTCTTCACTAGGCCGCCATCAAGCCAGAACTGACAACTTTTGCCCTGCTTGGTCCACCAAATATTGAGTAGCCGAGTCCTTATCTAGAAGTACTCAAATTTAGTCCTTTGTACAAGGTAATCGTACTTCTTGAAAAAGCAGCCATAGAGCAAGTGGTGGCCAAGTCGGCCCGACGATTAAGAGCATCGGTAATTTGATTAATAGATTCAAGATGATACTCGAGCATTAAATTGAGCTCTGAAAGAAGTAACCAACGAGTTTGTTTGCTTGATAGTTTCAGTTGGGACATGAAGTGACTAACCGTAGTGTTATCCATCTTTATAATAAATGAAGACCTAAGCAAATAGCTCATTTTCGTGCACCGAGTAACAACGTTCTGCTTGGTTTAGCCTTCGGCTTTCATATGCTATCGGATGTCCTTCTTGCATAAGGACTCCACTAAGTGCAAAATCTGAAGTATCAGTATGAACTTCGAATGGTTTAGATCCGATAAGGCTAACAACGGGTTCGCCACATAAATTTCTTCAACTTTTCGAAAGCATTTGGCATTGGGATGACCAGTTCCAATCCTTATCCTTCTTTGTTAATTTGGTAAGTGGCAATGCAATTTTTGAATACCCTTTCACAAATTTTCAAGAGTATAACCTGAGAAATGAACGTACATCGTGACCCAAGAAACTGATAGACGTCTTAGCGAATCAGCATTTAGACGATTTGGCATAGAGTTCATTCTTTCGTAGTCGATTGAAAACCTGCCTCACATGTTTCACATGTTCCTCCAATGTTTCGGTACAGATTACTATGTTGTCTAGGTATACCGCCATAAAATCTTTTAAGAACCTGTGAAGTACCCGATTCATCATTATACAAAATGTTGCTATTCATTTGTTAAGCCAAAAGGTTTCATTTTAAATTCAAAGGCTCTATATCTCGTTACCACTGTAGTCTTTGCTTCATCTCTCTCTTTGATCTGAACTTGCTAGTATTCGGAACTGAGATCAATCTTTGTATAATATCTTACCCGACTTAGTCGGTCGAAGCAATCCGCAACCAACGGAATATGATAGCTATTCTTCACAGCAATCTTGTTCAAGGCTCGATAGTCGCAGCAGCACATTCTAAGAGAATCATTGGCCTTTTTCTAAAACAACACAGGAGCTCCATATGGTGATTCCATAGGCATGATAATCCCACTTTCCAACATTTCTCTTAATTGTTTTCGAAGCTCTTCAAGGTCAAGCTAATATATATGGTAGGGTGCCATGGCGAGAGGTTTATTAGTTGGAAAAAGTTCAATTTCATGATCAATCATCCTCTTTGTGGCAATTTCTTCGGTAACTCATCCAACTGATGTCGTCGATTCTTTAATAAGCCTTCTAACAGGTTTTGGAATAGGGCTAGTTGCCTCTTTGATCTCCTCTAATCGAATTGTGCAAAAAAATGAGTGTTCATTTCTTTTGAAACCCTTACCAAATTGCATGGGCGAGATAATCTTCTCGCCCATCTTCCCAACTTATGCAGTGATGACACAATTTACTACACATCATCACTAATGAATCAGAATATGGTAACACTGCTGTCTTAGTATCCCGAAGAAATTTCAATCCTAAAATAAACTTCAAGCCGTCCATCTAAACTGCAAACAAGTTTGTCCTTCCCTCGAAAAGACCTGTTTTGAGCAATAAAGATTTCGTTACTCCAGGTACAAGTTGAAACAGTTGAGGTGATTGCTTTGACTTTTCCACTACTTTTTTTCCAGAACAAATCCGAGTCGCTCCACTTTGGTACTTGCGAGGTAGTTGTGTGTAGCACCAGTATCTACCATAGCCCTGATTGGCTTTCTATTGGTCTTCACATCAATGTACATTAGGCCTTTGGCCCTACAAATACAAGCCTTCAATTCTTCCATCTTTACCTCTTTTGAGGGAACTTCATTCTTTTCAGTAGCTCTGTGTGAACTAGTATTGCACCGATATGAGAATTCGTCAACTATATCCTCATCGTCTTTGGAGTTGGTCTCACCGTGACAGCTAGCTTGTGGGACATCTTACTTTTAACTAATTCTGCTACTCACTAGTTTACAATATGCATTCACCATCTGTTTCTAAGGGCACCTCAACACTCGACGAGGTCCTTCACATAAAAAGCACATCAATTTAGGAGTGACATAAGATCTACCCTCCGTTGCTTTTCCTTTATTCCAATTGTTACTGCTACTACCATTATAGTTTCATTAACGGCTGTTTTGATAATTTTCTTGAAAGTTACTTTGACGGGTGCCTTGATAAGCTCTTCCCTTATTATTAGTGTAACGCTCTCCCCCATTTGAGTATTGAGTTCGAGCTGGGTCTGTAAGATCTGTTTCCACCTCCGATAGCTTGACTATTCCCTGAATGTCGATCTTTTTCCCAACTCCGGTTGATAGTCACTTAAATATTTGGCAGGTCCCATGGTCGTGCTAAAATCAGTAACCTTCCGTCTCTAAAGTTCCGTGCATGTCCACGATCTCAACCCTTCCATGAAGGTGAATAGCTTATCATTTTTCGACATATCTCGAACATTCAGGATATGTCCTGAAAACACATGCTCCCTGATGGAGCCTATAGTTTCAGTTCTCGTAGTGCCAGTCATGTCTGATATTCCACATTTTATGGGAAAAACTGTTATCTAATTGCTTCCTTGAGGAGATCCCAAGAATCTGTTCGAACCCTGTTGGCCAGAATATTAATATATTTTGTCCACCACCATAGCTTTACATCTCCACCAAGATAGATAGATGGTAGCTGTTGTAAACCTTTCTTGCTTCGTTTTCTATCGAAGCAGCAAGAAAGTATTTTCCATATCAAACAAGAATTTCTCGACTTCCTTTGCATTGTGTGCCCCTCCGTAGGTACAAGGTTTCAGATTTTTGAGCATGGGAATATACTCTTGTGTGGGGGTTTGCCCATTGTCAACCGCACGTTGAAGTACTTGTAATTGAGCTCTCACCACTTTCATTTCATCGTGCACATCAGGCATGATTGCAACAGTTTTAGTCATTGATGTGCAAGTCATTTGGCTTTCATCTAGTTGGATGTGTAATTTACGAATGTCCTTCTCTACCAACTCGACTTTTTCCTAGAGACCCTCTACGACATAGCACAACCTAATAGTTTACTCATTAAGTGCATCCACAACTTCTGTAGTGTTTAATGTAATTGAATCCATAGCTTTCTTATCAAAGGTCGTGAACTGCAGCTCTGATACTAACTTTTATGAGGTGTCTTTCTTCTTGACACAGAAAGGGACACTATGTGGTAGTAGTCTGTTCCGCTAAGTCACCTTCTGCCTTTTTTCAGTCATTTCGGGACGAAAGAAAATTTGATTACAAATTGTAGAAAGCTTACAATAGAGGATTTAGATGCATTGAAAGTGAATTGATAATGGATTGATGAAAGTGAATAACAATTGAGGAAAGCAAAAAAATGACAATGGTTGGTGTAGGGGCGAAGTTGGGCAAACTGTGCCTGCGATTGGGTCAAGGAGCGTAAAGCTACAGTCCTTTACACTAAGTGTTGTGTCAGACTTTTTGGAATATTAGCATTAAATGCCTATGATTGATTGATACCTTTGCGAAGAAGCCTCAATCGCATGGATGAGGGTATGTTTTCATCCTATGATCAGTATCCTTCATCTTGTACTATAAAAACTCTCAAAATGTACCATTTTGAAGGTAATACAAGTTTAGACTCTCCTTATTGTTACTATTTCCCCCCAAAGGCGAACTGTTTACATAGGAGGCTCACGTCTAAAGTAACTTCCATACCCAAATACTTACAACTTCAAATGACTTGAACGTCAGAGTGTGCGCTACAAAATCCACTACCACTAGATGAAACTACATGTGGCTAAAGGTTTGTTCTAGTATACACGAATCAGGCTTACGTGGCCACGAGAGGCCTTGGGATTTGTTGGACATGTTGGAGGTACAAAAATCAAGGTCAGTGGTCGTTATGCATTTGAAATCACAATGGTAAAAAATCCGACCATTGCACCAACAGAATGTCCACATGACCCAATCGAACGTCTACTTGGCAACAACCAATTTTCCTATTTTTGACCCCATTTGATCCGATTTGAATATTTAGACAAATTTTAGACTTTTGGAAGGAGTTTTTAACTAGTTGTTAAGGTAAATGCTATTTTAAAAATATGACTATGTACAAACATCATTTTGAAAATCAATTTTACTTTTGATCAAAATATTTTATACAAGTGAATCANTACTTTTGATCAAAATATTTTATACAAGTGAATCAAAATAGCTTTTAGTGCACAAAAAGATTTTTGAGTTTTTATCATTCATTGCTGAAGATCAAAATGTGCTAGCACCTTTATACTTGAACTAAGAAATCTAGTCTTTGATCTTACCTCGAAGTTGGCTCTTAGGCTCCTCTTGATCATTCTTTGACATATTTGGTTCTTAAACTCTTGATCTTGAACTTTCTTTGACATGTCTTTTAAGATATTTTCTTGAAGGACTTGTCTTGAATATGTGACTTCTATCTCGACCTTCTTTAAGAGTCTAATTTGTAATAGTATTGATTTTGATCTTCTAACAATGATTGATCAATTAATCATTAAATACTTTGAAGGATAAAATTCAATTATTAGTAAACAAGAACAATTTGTTTGTTATAATCAAGATTTTAAAGTTATAATCAACCATAGGTCAACATTGAAGCTTAGTGCACTTGCAGGCATAATGGGGTGTGCACTGGAAACAATTTTTGCAAACCCAAGGCCAAAACAAGTTACCATTTCACACTCATCATTGTACAAGGCGTGCATGCGCATACAAAAACTGAAGGACAGTTTAATTTTCTCGATTTCGTTTCAGATTTCGTTTAAGTTTATCTTCATATTTTTCGAGTATAATAGGATTTCTTTATGTTTGCATATAAGACATATTAATTGTACAAATAACAACACATTTAGAAGGTTAATCAAAAAGTGAGTTTCAATTTCAATCTTATTCTTAATTGAAATATCCTAAACTTATCAAAGATTTCTAATCATTGTGATATTCAACCCTTCCAACCTTGGTTCTTGATTCAGGAAATCATTGGGTTAATGTTATAATTCTGATTTTAACTTTCTTGGTATTCGTATCAAATCTTGTGTGTTCCAAGTTATATCATGCAATAAGGTTTACATCGAAAAGGTCATATCATTAGTCAAGATCTTCAAATCTTCACCCATAAGTTATACAAACAACCTCCAAGTAGTAGCATTCCCTCTCTACACTATTGCATATGCTACAAGGTAAATGCAATCATTGGTATCTAGTGCCACATGTTCAAGAATCTAACCTCCAAACATCCCTTTCAAGAAATATCCATATAGTCTGCCAAAAAGCCTCTTTTGCAAGTGACTATTAAAGTATTTTCTGTTCAACGGTTAAAATCTGAGCTCAATGTTTAGCGATGGCCAAATTACGACATCTGTGATTTGTTCATAGGACCATTGAAGAAAATTGTACTTAAGTTAGTGAGTAATTAAAGGGTTAAAATGGTTATTTATGCTCGTATCTAATTATCGAATCTCGGAATGAGATAAGATACATATACGGTAGGTCAGATGAAAGTATAATTGATTTATTGGCTTTTGTGATCTTATATATCCTAAAAGTTCAGTTTTTTGCCTTTAGTGGGAAAAGTAAAGACTAATAATTAAATTGTTCGTCTAGGTCGACTAGACATGGTCTAATTATTGGACATTGATAATATATGTCCGATCACCCCGTGGTACTCTATAAAGTATTGGGACTTAATTATGGTAATTATAATTGTTTTGGGCTTAATAGCTTAAGTACAATAAAGTTTTGTACTTAGTTAAATTGATATAAAAGTTGCAAACTTTTATATTTGTACTTAGTTAAATTATATTTGTAATTGAAATTCTAGGACTTCATATATATAATTAAATGTAAACTAATTGGATTTAGACTTTAATTAAAACCCCTATTCAGATTTTAATTAAAACTTCTATTTGAAACTGGAATTATTATTGTACTTAGATTGGAATATCTTTATCAGAGAATATTTTTTTTTCTTATTGTTCGGTCCAAGAATTAATTTCATAATTTAATTAAAAGAAAGTGCTAACCCATCGGTGTAGTCTCAACTTTGAAGAGCCCCATAGAAGATTTGGAGGTTTGGAGCATGAAGTTCTTGGAATTAAAAGCTGGAAGCTCACAATACAAAAAATTGGAAATTCGTGATTCAGAATTAATTCAAGAATTAATAATCGAATTTAGGTAAAAACTTGAATAATTTATTCTTGATCTAAAAGATGTGAATATCTAAATAGTCTTATTTCTTAAATTAAAGAAATATTTAATTTCCAGGTAAATTCTACTCCGCATTTCAACAATTGGTATCAGAGCAATTTAGATCATTCACGTGCTTGTTATTTATGAATGTTGGTTACATGTTCTAGTCGAAGAATATTTTATTATGATATTGAATTATTTTAAATTGTGATCCAATTATTTATGGCATTTTCTTGATTAAAATTTACTATATCGAGGTTGTAACAAGATAGGTGGATTACGACTCCATCATCTTGATTTTTATTTTAATTATATTCAAAATTGTGATTCTAAAAGACATAGGATTTATGTAATTATGACAATTCTTGCAATTTTTTATCTTGTAAATTGATTGAAGATTGAAGATTAAGAGAGCAAAGCATTAAAGAATTACAGTAGATTATAAAAAAAATGAAATACCATTTTTAAGCAACAGACAGCTTGCTTGGATACCTAGAGTTTTTGGACTGAAAATTTAGATTAAATATCGGGCTTGGGTTCCATTAGTTTTTAATTTAATTTTTGAGTCGTTTTTGGCCTACAAATAATTGTTATTTTATTACTTTATGAATGCTTTAAATTCTTGTTGGAAATATTATCGTTCTTGGTGTCATAACATACATATTTATTTATTTATGACATCGCTTGTCCTATGAATAGAATGCATTTCATTTGTTTGTATTGGCAATGGAGGTCTTTTCAGGGTTAATGGGGTTGATGGTTGCTGAACATGAGTTTAAATACAAGGATATGTGAGAAGGAGAAGCTCACCCACTTATGTTTTGCTGATTATCTTATGGTTTTTTGTAGAGCTGAGATTGGGTCTACTTCTCTCATTGGAAAGTATCTTAGTCGTTTCAAAGCACTTTCTAGTCTTATTCCTAATCCAAAAGTTGGACCTCCAGAGCACTCTCCTATGCGAGTAGGCTACAACTCATTAAGTCTGTGGAAAGTCTTGTGGAAAGGTTGTGACCTTGGCGTCGATGGTGTTAAAGTGGCTTGGTCAAAGATTTGTATGCCTAAGGAGGAGGGTGGTTTGGGTCTGTGGAACTTGGATCCTGGAATAAAGCTGCCATGTCACCTTTGGTCTCTTTGTACGAATTCTACCTCCTTTCTTTGGGTTTCATGGGCACGATGTTACCTACTTAGTGGCAGGAGTATTTGGGAATTGAAATGTCCTGGGTTGCTCTTGGAGTTGGAGGAAGATTCTTGGACTTCGGGATATAGGGCACTAAAATGCAATTCAGGATCGGTAATGGTAGACTAACTTCGCTTTGGTTTGATAATTGGCATCCTCTTGGCCCTTTAGAGAAGATTTTTGGTCAGAAGATCATTCATGACTCCAGATTGAGTAGACAAGCTAATGGGTAGAAATTGTTGAGGGTGATACTTGGAGGTGGCAATTAGCTCATTCCCCAGCGTTGTTTGACTTAATGCAAGGTACACTCGATACTTTTTGGTCGGATAGCACTAGAGAGGATGTCTTGCGATGGGTGGAAAATGTGCATGGAGTCTTCTCTGTTCGGAGTGCTTGGGAGTCTCTTTGACTTCGCTCTCCTAGGGTGACCTAGCATCACATTGTATGGTTCCCTAAGTGTAATACCCCATCATGCATTCATCCTTTGGTAGCAATCCAAGGTGGCCTTTATACACAGTTAAGGCTTCTTCATTTTGGTTTGTTACAGTCTATACATTGTGTGCTATGTGGTAGTTTGGTGGAGGATTTGGATTATCTCTTCTTTACCTACCCATTTTTTGAGCACGTTTTGGCATGGTATGCATGCTGGGGAGTTAAACTCAAACTCATTCTTGGATGGAGCAATTCCGTGGGAGATCAATGCACTCCAACATTATTCGTTTGATGTTGGCAGCTTCGATTTATGCTATTTGGCATGAGCGTAATTCTAGAACCCATGGTGAGGCTCCTAAATATGAGTCTATTGTTATTCGAGACATCATTTTTTTTCGTTTCTGCACGAGTGAATCTATGTAGGGGTTTGGTTCCATCTTATGAGAATAGATGGTTGGGTTCATGGGGCTTTTCTGCAAACATTTTTGATTGTTGTGACTAGATTATTAGCACTATTTATTGTTTGTGCTAGGAAGCATACTTTTTAGCCTTATTTTTCTAGGGTATGCCCATGTGATCTTGTATTTATCTTTCATTGAACAATGATTTTTCTTGATTAATTTAATTAGATTAGATATTTCTAAATGGAAAACGTAATAATTGAACTGCATGTTAATTTGATTAATATAAACTGGTAATTATTTTAAATTAAAATCTACTATTTTAAAAATATTGAGTGTTCTCGGATGTTTATTTAAATAAAAACCCGTGACCTCTTTTCATCAATCCATAAGTAAAGTAACACATTTGTCTCATGCTGGTATTGCAACGGAACCCTGTAGGAAAGTTACATAATTCGAGTTGCTTGATTGGGTTTCTTTATGATAAGATTGTCTAGATAGAATATAATTTGTGATTATATAGATGGCAAAATTATTTTCAAGTATCTAGAGATCGAGACAAAGGTTATACACTCAAATCGAGATCATCTACGAACCTTCTATAAAGGCTCTCATTTATGATTTTGGTGACCAAATAAAATGATACTAGACTTCTATTGACGTTTTATCATCATTTATAATCTGTCCAGTGGGAGGGCAACTTGATCATTGGACACATTGCCCCTGTTGGATCACAATGACCAAGTAGTCGTTGCATTATTATAGATAGATGGGTCTACATGTGTGAATATGCATCATATGCTAAATTGTTTTTCGCTGGTTATTCTTAATATGCAATGGATGGTTGTTTTCATGCGAAATATCACTTGACCCAAATTTCTTCGTTATTCTAAAACAAAACCAACTGATCGGAACAAATTATGTAGATTGGAAATATAATTCAATATTACTGCTCAAAGTGGAAAAACCTTAATTATGTGCTTGAGTCCCCTTGATGGAACTATTGAGACCATGTGATAAGTTTAAAAGGATTGTGTATGCTAAGTGGGTGATTGTCGACAAGATGACTCATTGTTAAATTTTGACTTTGATGTCAAACGTGTTGCAACAAAGCATGAGAGTCGGAATACCTCATATAACATACTACATACCCATTACGGTATGTTTGGTCATCTAAACAAGAAGACTCTTTTGAAGCCATTTGTACCTTATAGAACCTCCACATGAAATCCAAAGTGCTTGTAAAGTTTCATAGTTTGACTATGATCTGTGTTCAACCATCTGTCAAGAAAACTCGTTTGACATGGTATTGAGTTCTTTACTTGATGATTTTTCATAATGTATCGTGGACTATCACTTACACAAGATGAAGATACCATTAATTGAGTTTATGATAGAGTTGTAATGAGGAAAGTGGTCTTCTGGGTATGCTCGTGCATTGTTTGGTGGCTTCTCTAGTTCAATACTGAAAGACTTGTTTGAAAAGAGGATGAATAAAGCTAACAAGAAGCATGAGCTGAACTAATGGCCCTAAGTAGATGGAAAGCCTTAAGGCAAGTGTTTTAACTATGGTTGAAAAGGGCATTGGAGAAAAACTTCCAAAATGTACTAGCTAAAAGGCGAAGAGCGAGCGAGATTTTTCATTTCTGAATATTGTTTAGTGGTTGATACACAAATTCCTGAGTTGTAGATTGTGGAGCAACTAATCATATTTGCATGTTGATGGGGTGCTTCAGGAAAGTAGAAAACTCAATGAAGGCTATTTTAAAATCATCGTAGGCACAAGAGCAATAGTTTTGGCAAAACCATATGAGTAGTTTATTTTTAATTCAAGAGTGGTGGGCATTTGATTCTTAAAGCCTGTTATTATGTAAAAGTTCATGTCTGAGTTGAACATTTAATTAATGGCCTTTATATTTTAAACTATTTAATATATGAAATAAAAAAAGGTTACTGCTATAAACCATAAAAGGCCGCACTATACTAGTGATACATAACTATGGAATCTTGCACAAATCAACCTTAACAGAAAACAAAAATTAACTAGAGATGGTCCTCTCAACTCAATTAAGATCGAACTATTGTTAATTTGTGATTCTTGTTTGGAAGGCAATATGACAAAAATATCATTTTTTGACAAAAAAAAAAAATATAAAGCCAAATATGTATTTGAACTTGTTCATTCTGATATGTGTGGACCTGTTAATACACTTGAGAGAGGGAGTTATGAGAATTTTTTTACAAATGATTACTCTAGATTAAAATACATTTACCTAATGGCTTGAAAGTCATATACTTTTGAGAAATCAAAAGATTATTAGACTACGGTTGAGAAACATTTGGATAAGTAATGAGAGTGTTTCACTCATCATATTAATACTACTTAATCTTGATATTTCGTTTGATACTTAGAGCTTAGACTATTTTGATTTGTGTTTTCATGTTATTTATATGTTAGGTGAATTGGTGTAAACGGTGCAAAACTTCGAGAAAATAGATATGTTGGCATGAATCAAGTATAATAATCTCAAGGAGCCCCTAACAAGAGGGGGGTTTTCTTACCTGAGAAGGTGGACCAATGAGTCTTACGTGGTGTAGGGAATACTAGATAGAAAGCTTGAGGTTTCACTGTCCAGAGGTTAGAGACTCGAGCAACATGTGCCAAATACGATGAAAAATGGGCACAATTACTGCTCGGGCCTAAGTGTTCAGGAAAGAACATTGTTGACCAAATCATTAGCACCCAAGCATCCATGCAAAGGAAAGCATGACGATCGAGTTTTTTGGGTGTGATGTATACTTTTGTAACAAGGATGAGCATCCCTTAGATAAGATTGAGTAGTCTTAGGGTAGTGATCAATCTCAAGGAATGACTGGTCGATTTTAAGTAATAGTCATGATCAGCCTGAAATAAAAGTGACCAACCTAGAGATAGACTTGATTAGCTTAAAAATAGGTGTGATCATCCTAAAGATAGGACTTGTCAGATTGAAAATAGAAGTGATCAGCCTAATGATAGGACTGATCAACCTAAAGGTTAAGGTTGAGAAGTTCCATTACTGCTTATTATATGGACACGTGACCTCAATTTTGGAGCTAACGATTGCCCTAGACATGGCAAGGATTGAGGGTTAGGATTGAGAGACCTTTGGTCTTCTATAGAATTCGATAAATACCTTCTACCCCACCTTATTTGTCACCTTTCCATAGAATACTCCTCGGACCACCTTGGGTTTAGATTGAAGGTATCAACTCGTGACCTTTAGATAGAATGACACTAGTATCTCCTCGGGGTCAAGCTCAACACCTAACGGGAAGGGCATTCCCTTATACCTCATGTTGTTCTCCTAGATAGACATCCAGTCCTTTCCATTCCTGAGCTCCGTTGTAGATATAAGGAGCATGAGTTCATTGGGATTGCCCAGGAGTATGGAATAATGTCATCATGTGAATGCTCAGAATAATGTCGAAGGAGAGTTGGCGGTTTTTAGGGATACTTTGAAAGGGGGCTTAGGTGGCCCCTCCATCTTTTTCTTAATTGTATTTTTGGTCGATCAAGGTATGTGTCCATGGCAGCAGTTCCAAATGGATGGGGGTTGCTTATGTATTTTTTCGTAGCACGTAGGTACCTGTCCATAGTTCCTAGGTTAGATCTGTTTAGGATGGTTTTCAGATTGAAGACACTCCCAGGCTTTAATTGTTTCGTCTATTTGTCTTCCCGAGGTGACTTTAAAGTCCCCAAGATGCCAAGATCTCTTAAAGGGTAGAAGTCCAATTTTTTTTTTTATCCTCCCCCAAGATCCTGATCATCCTTTTAGTTCTCGATGGACTATACCGAGCACCAAACGATTTAACGAAGGTCAAGGCATATGTGTTAGAAAGGGATAGGTAGAGGGATGAGCTCGAGCTTCTAGGCTATAGAATTGATGATCTTGTTAGGGACGATGTCCTAGACCTTGTTAACATGAAGGGCGTTGGGAGTAGGAACTAAATTTTACTTTTCGAAAGTTATCTTGCTCGAGCTGCTTATAATTAGTCTAATTACTTGGTATATTTTTCTTTTTATTTGTTATAGAGATCGAGATGGGTTTTGACCTAACCGACCTTCAATGCTCGCGCAAGCAAAATCGAAGACAGCCTAGACCAAACAAGTGAGGAAAAAGGGAAAAATTAGGCCTCGAGCCAGCACTCCCGAGGTGTCAAGAAGAGGCCTGAAACTCCAAGGGGTGTGGATCAAACGTCGAGCAATATGGTGTCAAAAACCAGGTCTGGTTTTTGCTATCAAAGTGAGGTAGAAGATCATATTA
>CAIGRE010306382.1:0-14371 GCA_903798275.1 Fraxinus angustifolia subsp. syriaca
ACCAGTCCAACCACAACCTCACCATTTGCATTTACAAAAGAACATCACAGTGTGCAAATCACTAACAACAAAAATCAACAAAGATTTGAGAATGAAGAAAAACTCAAGATCTGCCAAAATCACAACAATATGATTTTTGTTATGAATTCTTAGGAGCACGAAGGCAAATATCTTATCCAGATGATTCTACTGTAGAAGCGCTGGATCGAAGGCCAGACCTTGAACTGCCTCGATGATTGTTAGCAGCGTCATTGTTGCCTGTGACCCGCAGCGACGCTGCTGATCGGCATTATTGTACACAATAGTTGTGTGAGTTATTTTTTAATATTGAATGATTTATATGATTTAATTTTTTCCACAATTATTGTACACAATAGTTGTGTGAGTTTGATGACTTATTTTATGCATTCGAAAAAATGAAAATAGATTCGACATATATAATTTGTTATAGGGTCTAATAGGGGAAATAAATATACCGCTATACCTTATGTGAATCTTTAAGTGTTCATAATTTTTTTAGCAATTTTATATATTCACATCCATCATAGAAATATAGTTGGGTCATATATAAAAGTAGGTTTAACATTACTCGAGAGAGATTGTTAACTAAAATAGGAACATTGAATCATCAAAATTCAATCGTGTTGCTAATGTGTAAAACTAGAGTTAAAACTGATTATTGCATGAAAATTCGGAATCCTAGTATATTTGTCATCTATTAAATACATCAATCTACATTTAGAATAATTTGCATTTAAGATAGTTGAGTTACAAATCATTGCATAAGTAGATTATTTTATTCATAATTTGATCACAAACAAACACGTCACATTATTCTCGTTTCGATTAAGGTCGTTATAATTAAAATTGAACTAAATCAATCTCTATGAGACGATACTTGAACTCAAAATTCACTTTATTACTTGTTAACGAATCGTCCACTTCCGTTGGTTTTAATTCGAAATATATCTTCATGAACACATGCTTTGTCACTTTTTTAAGAAAATAGCATTCTATCTTATTTAAATTATTTTTGGATCAATTACAAAGATATATATAAAATATTTCTGAAAACTTAAATGTAAATATGAATTCAAAATTTACTTTACATTAAAAAGTAACATGATGTAACACTTTATTTGTCTTTTTCATATGAATTAAGGTGTTAGAATTTGAAATTGATATACCTTCTTTTTAAGAAAGTCGAAGACTATATCATTTAAATTATTTTTGGATCCATTATAAAGATGTAGACAAGGTGTTTGTGAAATTTAAATATGAATATGAATTTAAACTTTGTTTTACATTAAAAAGTGATATAATGTTTCAATTTATTTGTCCTGTATATGTTAATGTGTGGTAAAGTCTGAAAGTGACATACTTTGTCATTTTCTTAAAAAAAAAATGTCATACTATTTTATTTGTATTTTTTTTCATAGATACAAATAAAATTAATATCTGCACTGTTATTGTGAAAAGTCAAACATATAGTGGGATAGTTTTTTTTCGCTTGAAGGTCACAATGACTGAAATGTACTGAATGAGGTAAAAGTAAAAATAGTCTTGACTTCCGATCCAAAAGAAAATTTGAATGTCCTTAAGAATTAAGAATACAATCAAAAAAAGAGAAAATTCAAAGTACAAAATATAAAAGATGTGGAAAGGTTAGACAAAATTGAAGATTATGCCAAGTCTAGCTACTTTAAGAAAAACCATAAAAGAAAAGAAAGTTGGAAAGCCTATGACAATCGATTGTTTAATATATATAATTTTTTCAGTTTTTTGCTACTATAAATATTAGAGACTTCTATACATCATTTTAACTTTTGAAAACTTTTGAAATAAATGTACTAGCAATGTTGTAAGTTTTTAAATTGAAAGTGATATATTATGTCACTTTCAAACATGTAAGATTTTAACAATGTCAAGACGTAGCAAGTCTCTTTTTTTCTACAAATAGTGACATATAATGTCATTTTTGAATTAGCTAAGGTTTAACACTGTTAAAAAATACCATATCACTTTTGAAGGATCTAAGGTTTAACGTTGTTAAAAAAAAAGTATTAAGTCACTTTTTAATCAAAAAAATATTAAAAATTGGCGTATCATGTCAATTTTGAAGGAGTTCAACACCATTAAAAAGTATTATGTCACTTTTTCAAACTCAGTGACCATTCAATCCCTTTTCATGAAAACTTGAATAGACTTACTTGTTAGTCGTTCCTTCGTTTACAAGTGCATTCTTCAACAACCCTGGCTTCAGATAATGTGATGCAAAAATCAGCTGATGTTCAAAAACTCTGGTTTCATTTACACTGTTCAAAAAAATTGTCACGCTCTAGCTGATATGCTTCATCTTCTGGTGAACAGTGTGATGCAAAAATTATTACAATAACACCAAGAGATTCAATGTAAATTTTCTTCAAGTACTTAGGAACTGACTGTTAAATCTAACATGCAAGCATTCATGTCATAGCAAAAGGCATAAATTACCAACATACACTAGTCTGAGCAGAGAACCCATCTTCTGAAAACTGCTCAGCCAAGTTAATACAAACAGAGTTATCAATAAGCTAAAAACTAAGATGAAAATGTCAAAAAAAAAAGTTTAAACACCATTACTGTTATCAGAGATAAAATACAAAAGTTAGTATGGCCAAGTTATCCGATTTAATCAGAGAACGTCACTTCTAAAAACGAAAAGTGACGTAGCTTATCACTTTATACGAATAATCTAATATCAAACATTTTCCAATATCATTTACACGTTTTCTTTGCCTCATCACATACATCTTCATATATCATCTTATCAACATATCACATATGCCTTTACTTTGACACCCAATTGTTGTCTATATCATAATTCTCATCTTACTTCTTCTTGGCGTAAACATACAACTAAGTAGCTGAATTTCGCCTAACTTGTGTATTGTTGAATGTCTTTAGCCTTTCATTCATT
The DNA here is from genome assembly GCA_903798275.1 of Fraxinus angustifolia subsp. syriaca. Taxonomy (NCBI): domain Eukaryota; kingdom Viridiplantae; phylum Streptophyta; class Magnoliopsida; order Lamiales; family Oleaceae; genus Fraxinus; species Fraxinus angustifolia. The sequence goes on from CAIGRE010306382.1 coordinate 2,960, forward strand.
ATTTCATTGATAAAGTATTCGACATAGTTAATGATATAAATTTCACAACTCCCACTGAAACCAAAAAAGAAGAAGAAGACAATAAAATAACTATTTTTTTTTTTTTTCAAAAAATAAAAAATAACATATCTTTAGAAAGCAACCTAGATTTTAAAGATATCTTCATAAATGAAAATCCACATAGAATTTCTTCGTCTACTGACGTAGAGAATCCAAGAACCACCTTCATAAGTCGAAGTCCACAACATTTTTGTGTGTCCTGACATGAAGATATTCATTGCGAAGACAAGTCCGACAGAAAAAGGAAACTCCAATATAGATTGTAAAGAATACACAGAGCCGAAGAAAGATTTGAAGCAAAACTCATGGTGGAGCAGATAGTTAATTGACTCTCAATATGGCCAACAAAAGAATAAGATCTGTAGTTGATGACATTCCAAAAAGATTTAGATTCTTAAATTTAAAAAAGTAACAAGATCTCAAAAAAGTGACAAATGGAATCTAGAATTCAAATTTTCTTCTGCAAGTGCAATTAAGTTTAACATGAAAATGTTTCCTTCGATACCCAATAAATCATGGACGATAATGTTAAACCAATGTTGGATAATTTTATAACGACACCTTAGTGATGGCTTGACTCGATAATATCTAGGGGCCACTAGAAGCAACTTAATTGGGTTAATGTTGCTCGTGGTCCAACACTCGTGAATGACCCAAGTTGTGATTATTAGTTGGATGGTGATATATGGTGGCTCATTTAGTGAAGTTTGGCCCAATTGGAGTGAGCTAACTAGTGCTATATATATCCATCTCTTTCCAGCTGTTTTTGGTGTGTTGGTTTGTGAGAAAGAGAGAAAAACGTGAGGTTTGTCCGATTTTGGTTCTTCTCCCTTGATGTTCCAATTGTTACTCTATTTCCTCTTTCTTTGTGGCTTGCAAACCAATCACCAAGTGTATCCTTTGTGAGTGTGTGAACTTGTGGCTACCAAGTGTTAAAGTTATGGGTCGAGCCTACTTGGTTGGAGTTCGTTTGGTTGATTAAACTGAGCCCGAATCAAATTTCTCGAAGATTTCTGCAACACTATAATCTAACAATTTCTAACTCTGTGGCCACTTCTTGACAAACGAATTTAGGATCAATCTTCATAAACAGAAATCCATATAGCATTTTTTTTGTGTACAGACATAAAGATACTCATTGCAAAGACAAGTCCAACAGAAAAAACAAGACTCCAATCTAGGTTGTAAAGAACACAAAAAACCAAAGGAACATTAGAAGCAGAACTCGTGGCCATACCAATTAGTTACTTGAATCTCAGGATGGCCGATAAAAGAATAAGATATTGCAGTATATACTACACAAAAATGATACAAGAAACATAGCGTTAATGACAACCCAAAAGTATTTAGATCCTCAAACTCAAAAAAGTGACAAATAGAATCTAGAATTCAAATTTTCTGATACTGTAGGTGTAATTAATTTTAACATGGAAATGGTCCTTGTAATGTAATATATCCTAACTATGTGGCCTCTCCTGGGCAAAAGAAGCCAGGAGCCATCTTCATAAACAGAAATCAACATCTTTATAAATCTAAATCCACATTGCATTTTTTGTGTACTGACATAAAGATACTCATCGTAAAGACTAGTCCAACAAAAAAGTAGACTCCGATCCAGGTTTTAAAGAATACAGAGAACCAATGGAAGATCTGAAGCAGAACTCGTGGACAGACCAATTAATTAGTTGACTCTCAGCATGGCCAACAAAAGAATAAGATATAGTATAATATATAGAAAGGATATGAGGAACATATTTTTGATAACAACCCGAAAGGATTTAGATACTCAAAATATAATGAAAATGAAGGTGGAAATTGAATTACCAAGAACATTTGACCAATCAAACATGGAATTGGGTGGAAATGGAATTTCTTTTCCATTTTCCATGGAACTTTTCCTCAATCAAAGAGGGCCTTAATATAGTTATTGTAAATCAAGGTTGCAACCTTCAATTCGTGCAATATGGGTCTTCTCAGGATTGCGTTGTAGTTAGGTGTTAGATCAAATACTACAAAATCAGCAATAGTCCTTCATTGACAAGGGATATATCCCAGTTCGACGATTAAGATGATCTAAAATCGCACATCAACTGGGTCACACGTAAAGCCTTGTAATCTTCTAGGATATAACTATATGTATTTTTCCCAAATTTCCATTCATTATAGGGTTTGGGAATATAACACATTCAGTTCGATATGGACTTCAAAGTCCTTCTAGACTCGAGCTTCTCTGGCCTGCTTACGATGCTCCTTTCGAGATCTTTCCACCTATCGAGTTAAAATGTGAATCTATTGAAGAAGATAATTGCTGAACACATTTCTATCGATTGATTTTATTGTATATATAATTACATAGCATTGCCAAAAGAATAATCTAGAAGTTATAGCTGTTGATTGGTTCCTTTATTTATGGATCATGTTGGAATCTTTCTCCAACAAAATGGTGGTCCAATAACAGCAAGAGAACACGGTTATGATAGCAAGAAGAGAGGCTGTTGAGTTACTGATGAGTTGGACTGAAGCTGAGGATGATGTGGTGCTGATGAAGCAGATGTTAATTCTCAACACACACACCCCCTCCCTTCAAGCTGGATGGTGCACAGGTGACTCCAAGCTTGTCCTTTAAGAAGAGAAACCTTGAATGGTTCAGTCCTTTAGTCAATAAGTCAGCAATTTGATCAAAGGTAGGTATGTATTTCACTTCAAGCTTTCTTGCTAGAACCTTGTCTCTGATGAAGTGAATGTCTAGTTCTATATGTTTTGTTTTAGTGTGATAAACTGGATTAGTAGCAAGTGCTCTTGCACTCATGTTATCACACCACAAAGTTGGAGTTCCATCTAATGGAAGTTCAAGTTCCTTAAACAATGATTGAACCCATGCAACTTCTGAAGCAGTTGAAGCGAGTGCCATGTACTCAGATTCAGTGCTTGAACGAGCCACTACATGCTGCTTTTTTAAGGACCAAGATATCATATTATTCCCCAAATAGATGCAATAACTTGTTGTTGATCTTCTATCATCTGGACAGGAGGCCCAATCTATGTCTAGTAGCCATTTTGATTCAATCTGTCACTTCTTTGGATCCATAGACCATGATTTATAGTGCCCTTGAGGTATCTTAGTACCCTTTTTACGGTCTGCCAGTGACTGGAAGTTGGACATTGCATAAACTGGCTAAGTTTGTTGACAGTGAATGTTATGTCTGGCCTTGTATGTGAAAGATATTGTAAAGCCCCAACCGCACTTCTGTAAATTGATGGTTCAGTCAACACTTCACCATCAGTTTTGGAAACAGTTTTACCTGCTGGAATAGGTATAGGACAAGGTTTTAAATTTTCTAGTTCGAATCTTTTAAGTAGATCAGTGATATATCTTGATTGACTAAGGTGAATTCCAGAGTCATGCCATACTACTTCAATTCCAAGAAAGTGATATAACTTTCCCATATCCTTCAGAGCAAACTTTTTGTTGAGTGAACTTATGAAGCCTTGCACCAGTTCTTTATCATTGCCTGTTATAACAATATTATCAACATAGATGAGTGCAAAGATCACCTGTCTTTCTGTCTTAAAATAGAAGAGAGATGTATCAGCCACAGATTGCCTGAATTTCCAACTAAAGAATGTAGCCTTTAGTTTATCATACCAGGCCCTGGGAGCCTGTTTCAATCCATAGAGGGTTTTCTCTAGTTTGCACACGTGTTGGGCTTTGATTTATCTACAAAGCCTTTAGACTGATTCATGTAGACAGTTTCTTCAAGCTCTCCATTAAGAAAGACGTTGTTAATATCAACCTGTTTGATGATCCATTCTTTTGCAACAGCTAAAGTAAGTATGATCCTTAGGATAGATGGTTTGATCACTAGGCAAAAGGTCTCATAGTAGTCAACTCCAAGAGTTTGATGGAAGCCCTTTGCCACTAACCTGACTTTGAACATCTGAACTGATCCATCAGTATTATGCTTGATCCTGAAGACCCATTTGTTCTCAGCTATGTTGTAAGTTGGTAATGGAGGTACAAGCTTCCAGGTTTTTATCTCTATCAAGGTATTGAATTCTTCTTCCATGGCCTTTTTCCAATTTGCATTCATCATTGCTTCTCTTACATTTCGGGTTCAGATAGGTTCACATCTTTTTCATTTGATTTTGCTAAGTAAACTTTTGGCTTAAATATTCCAGCCTTACCTCTAGTAACCATAGGGTGTTGATTTTATATTCTTGACATTTCTTCAATTTTATTTTCTCCTTCCTGCTGAATTTCTGTATCTCGTAGCATATCAATTGCTGGTTCTATAGATTCTGGTTCAAGATTTCCATCAATCTCAATTTTGTCACTCTTACTAGGACTGTTATCATGAGAATCATTTTCTTGTTGATTGTTACTTGAGTCAGATAGTAGATGAGACTGGCCAAGGGCTGTTTCAGTTTGAGCTGTATCAGTAGGACTTGGAATGATGATAGATTTATTTGAATCAAATGGAAGATAAGAAACAATTATTTCAGGTGATTCAGGCTGAGTTTGAATTTTGACATTGAACACGGACTCAAATGGAAACTCGAGCTCATTAAAAATGACACGTCTTGAAATGTACAACTCACCTGAAGAGTTTAGGCATTTGTAACCTTTGTGAGCGTCACTGTAACCAAGAAATATGCACTTTATTGAGTGAAAACTGAATTTGTGCCTCTGGTATGATCTCAAACAAGGATAGCAGGCACATCCAAAAGTTTTTAGTGCTCTATAGTTAGTTTCTCTTTTGTACAAGGTTTGGAAGGAAGATTGCAATTTGAGCGTAGGTGTAGATAGTCTGTTTATAAGGTATGTTGATGTATGAAATAAATCCCACCAGTATTTTAAAGGTAACTGAGCCTGAGCCAATAATGTTAAGCCAGTCTCAGTTATGTGTCTATGCTTTCTCTCTATTCTACCATTTTGTGCTGAGGTAAAAGGGCATAGATGTCGAAATTCTATTCCCTCTACTATCAAGAAGATTGAAAAAGATTTGTATTTCCCCCCTCCAATCAGTCTGTAGGGCCTTTATTTTGTGGTTTAGTTTGTTCTCAATGAGTTTTTTAAACTGGATGAATACCTTTAGTGCTTCTGATTTTAGTTTCAGAGGGTAACTCCAAGTAAACATGTTCTAATCATCTAAGAAGGTAATGTAGTATTTAAATCCTGAAGTTGACAATACAGGTACAGGTCCCCATATGTCAGTATATACCAGTTCTAGAGGTGTTTTAGCATGTGATGAGGATAGAGAGAATGGCAACAGATGAGACTTGCCAAGTTGACATGCATTGCAGAAAGACTTTGTGGTGGCATTTTCTTCAATTTTCAAGTTACAGACCTTAATCACTTGGTTTATCACTTGGCTAGATGGATGACCAAGTCTTTTGTGCCATATATCAACACTCAAGGACTCTTGACTCGAATTGACAAGAAGACTAACATAGGACTCTTAACTAGGATTTATTAAAGACTCTTGACTGATACGAGCAGGGGAGATGTTGCAGTGGAATTTATTTGAAAAACTTGACTGGTGATGAGGTTGCCTAATGATTTAATGAGGGAACTCAATTTGATACAGCCCATCCTTAAGTCTCCCTTGTAGCAACACCTCCTTCATTGACAGATCCTTAACAAAACAACAAGAATTGTGAAATTCCATGAAAACATTATTGTCTGAAGTGAGTTGTGATACACAAATGAGATTCTTTTTTATTTCAGGAACATGTAGTAATTTGTTCAATGCTAGTGTTTTATTATTCAGAGTAGAAACATGTGTGGTTCCAAAATGTACAATATTCAACTTACTTCCATTTTCCACTGTAACTTTCTCCTTACCAGTATACTCACTTGCTAAGGCTATATTTCCTTTTCAGATGTAATATGATTGCTGGCACCTGTATCTGCGAACCATGCTAGGTCACTGACTGTGTTGTGAGTGGCCATGAGTGCTGCAGGTGGGGAATTGTAGTTGATCCTTTGATATGGTGAAGTGCCAAAATACCTCTCAACATATCTAAAGTTGCAGATGTTTGCCTTGTATCCAATTTTTCCACATACTTGGCAAACTGGTCTACCGAAAGAGTTTGCTCCTCTACTTCTAACTCTTATTCCACTTCTGTAGTTTGTAAATCTTTCTCCAATATTTGGCATGTTGGATCTGAAGTGATTGTGACCAAAACCTAATCTCTGAGTGATATTTGCTAATGTTTGGTCAAGGGTTAATCCTGCCATTTCATTCCTGATTGAATTAAGATGTTCCAATGTACTTTCATATGTCATCAATGTTGATTGAAGTTCTCCCCAAGAGATGTGATCCCTTCTGTTTAGTTGAACAACAATTGGCCTATAGTCCTCATCTAATCTCGCTAATACTTGGCTGATTAGATCTGTATGAGTGATGGTTTTACCAGCAATTTCCATATTATCAGAGAGTTGTTTCACTTTATTCAGGTACTGGTCTATGCTGGAATTTCATTTCCTACATTTCTAAAGTTCACTAGTAAGGAAGATTATCCTTGATCTGTTTTAGACTCCATAGCTTTTTTCAATGGAAATCCATAGTTCGTGCGAGGTGACTGCACCCATCACCCTCATTGCTACGTCTGAAGTTATGAAGGAGTAAAGCCATCCCATCAATAGTTGATATGTTGACATCTATTGGCAGAATTCTGGATTCTACACCATTTCGACATTAGTTCCAGCTTCACTAGTGATTTGAGTACTGGTAAACTCTTGAGGACACACCTTTGTCCCAAGGATATAGCCCTCCAGATTATGCCCTCTGATGATTGGCAAAATCATGTTTTTCCACAGTAGATAATTTTTCTTATCTAGCTTTACAGGCACAATTTGAGTTAGATTTACCCCAAACAGTGAGAGCTGATTGTTTCCAAGGATTGGTGGTGTACTGTTGCTGGAGAAGGATGCTGGTGCAGCTGCTGGATCAACATTTTGGTGTATGTTGCTGGCGTTTGCCATGGCTGCTCTGATACTAAGTTAAAATGTGAATCTATTGAAGAAGATAATTGTTGAACACATTTCTATCGATTGATCTTATTGTATATATAATTACATAGCATTGCCAAAAGAATAATCTAGAAGTTACAGCTGTTGATTGGTTCCTTTATTTATGGATCATGTTGGAATCTTTCTCCAACAGAATGGTGGTCCAATAACAGCAAGAGAAGACGATTATGATAGCAAGGATAGAGGTTGCTGAGTTACTGATAAGTTGGACTGAAGCTGAGGATAATGTGGCGTTGATGAAGCAGATGTTAATTCTCAACATATCGGCTTCCACCTATCAACATATTAATTTCAGCCCTGGATTAGGAATGACTTGCTTGAGACTTGGGAAAGTTGGCAGTGAGTTTTCTGCGATATAGATAAGGTGGCTGAGCGAGAGATGCTTAAGTCGTTTCTCCTAATTTGGCTACAAATTTTGGAAGTTGACTCGCCTGATTAAACCTCCAATTATTCTTTTAGGACTCGACATTCCACACTTTTATGGCTTGCCAACCTGTGACACCAGCAGTATTTGTTTTGGTTGGATCGCATGAAGTTCTTCTTTACAAAATGAGGCTTACTGGAGACCTCATTGTTTCTACTTGCATGAAGACTCCTTCTAGGGTTGTGTTTAAGGAATGGTACTCGTTAAGAATTTCTGGATATGGGCGAGGCCACTTGATCTCCTTCCTTTATTCAGCCATGGGTCTTTCATTTGCCCTCTTATGCTATAGACGTACTATACTATTGAGCTTCACTTTTCCTTCATCCTGGTCTAAGATTGCTTCTTCTGTTCCTATGTGTTTTTTAGCTTGATTCAGGGATTTGTGATAGGTTTTAGGTCCATTCTCATGTACGGACTACTAGAATCTTGTTTTGGGTCTTAATCCTGACGGGGCTGCCATAATGGCTTTATCTTTTAATTTTTTTTTCTACCTCTATGGTTTGCTTATTGAACCCATTGAGATAGCTTTTTAGTAATTTGCTTCCTTCTTGTTTTATGCTCACTAGTTGTTCTTTGGGCATGTGTTCTAGCTCTTGAACCCATGAACTGAGCTAGAAATGTTATGGTCAGGTCAATTCAATTTTTGACTGAACTTTAGTGTAGCTTCCTAAATCATCTTTGAGCTTTATCTTCTTAGTATGAGAATGATTTCTAGAAGTTGAGCTATAGCTCATGACTTTGTTTGGATGGGATAATATATGATCTTAGGAAATTTTGGGAAGCGTGGTTTGTTTTTCATGAAACCCTCATTCTAGTGCCAAACTGTTGAAGACTAAAAATGACATAATAAATTTAAACCAACTTAATAAAAATTTATGTAAGAGAATTGTTGGAATTTATGAAACAAAGAGGATGGACAGGAATACGCCCAGGTGTTGCGTATGTTGGGTAACGGTAGATGTGAAGCCACGTGCATCGACGGCACTAAGCGTCTCTGCCATATCCGTGGAAAGATGCACAAGAAGGTCTGGATTGNCAAAGAGGATGGACAGGAATACGCCCAGGTGTTGCGTATGTTGGGTAACGGTAGATGTGAAGCCACGTGCATCGACGGCACTAAGCGTCTCTGCCATATCCGTGGAAAGATGCACAAGAAGGTCTGGATTGCTGCCGGTGATATTATTCTCGTTGGCCTCCGTGATTATCAGGTCTTTGTTCCCCCTTTTTTAGTATTTTAGAATTCGTATTAAAACCATAGTCTAAAGCTGATATCATCCGCTAACACCGTAATTACTAAATGTTTTGCTACGTGAATTGTATTACTGAAGAAACAAAGCTAAAAACTTGGATATCACGTACTCTCTTGTTTCTGTTGTATTATGAAAGTCATAATTAAATTATCTGTCTAGGGAGAAAAAGGTATAGAAGTCGGCTCCCTGTTGTCTTCCAGATACCACTAGAAATAGCATAATTAGTTTTTGATTTTAAGTTCGACAATTGGAATTAATAAATTCTTGTTTGTGCGGGAATATTTAAGCTTTATAAATTTCATTGTGTTATATCCTTCTCCGAATTCAGATTATTATTATTATTTTTTTTTAACATAATCAATTAATCAGAATTCTAATTAGCTTCAAAATTGGAATTCATGGAAAATCAATTCAAATTTGAAAGCAATATTTTACAATTCTGATCCCAATTTCATCGTGCTGTCAAACGTAGGACAACGAATATCTCTCTATTTTCTGTTAAATCCATTACTTAATGTTGATGATGGTATAAACTTCTAATGCTGACAACGTCTTTTTCGGTGTTAATAGGATGATAAGGCTGACGTAATCCTGAAGTACATGCCGGATGAAGCTCGGTTGCTGAAGGCCTATGGTGAGTTGCCAGAGAGCACTAGGCTTAATGAGGGTATTGCTGGTGGACTTGACGAGGAGGACGATGGAGCAGGTGATGATTACATTGAGTTTGAGGATGAGGACATTGACAAAATCTAGAGAACTCGTGGGAATTGGAACTCTGTACGTAGAAAGTCTACATAACCTTAAAATTATGTTGTGCTAAAGGTTTTTAATTTATATTATTAGAAAGAGGAATATCTTATGTGTTATGTGTGGTGATCTATGTATGAATATTTATGTCTTACTACAGCGGATTTGGTGACGAGGAATTTTTATTTTTATTTATGTTTAATATATATTAACTGTTGAATGCACGAAAATTTCAGATGTGTTGTATTCATTGATTGAAATGTGTGACTAATGTTTATGTTTGTCTTGTCTTTGGTGTTTTTGGCATAAAATATGGGAATAGGTATTTGGCATGTTCTGCATAGGTCTTCTCGTGGTGTACTCCGAGATTATCACACACGCATTGCATAAAGCAGGCTGGGGAGCTGTGTTCAAAGCTATTAATCTAAGCTTGACACTGTGACCTTTAGCTAATGAACAAATTTTAGTTTCTTTTCATTTATTAATACTCAGTGGTGCTATCAATCTTCCATGCCAACATGCCATCAGCGTTTTGTTGTGAACCAAATTTAGGAAAGCACTAAGAAAACCCGTTGGACCTAACATGCTACAAAACTAATAAAGGCATACATTTGCTTCTGGTAACAATTTGTTGCTGTTGACTGAGGGTCATAGGCCTTAAAAGTTTTCTCAGTGATTGGATCGATTGTGTCGTCCACTTGGATTGAATTCTGTATTGGGCCTTCTAAATTGTTTCGACTTTATGTGTCATCTAAATGTTTGACTCGGATTGGCATGCTGAAATGCTTCTAGAATGCTTGGTAATGGTTCATCAATGAGCATAATAATCATGCAAAACCCATAACCAAAATATTCATAAAGGGCTATGTGATTCAACATTAGAACAGCTCCTCCTTTAAAATGGAAACCCGTAGATGCTAAAGTGATGTTCCTACTTGGCTTGGCATTGCACAAGTTGCATGATCTGTTGAATCCTGTAGCCCTATGAAAATGTTGGACCATCACCCTTTGCAAAGTGGCATAAGCTTTCTGTGTAAGTAGAATATGTCCAATACCTGAGCATATCCACCTGTTCCATTAGCCCTTAACTGAAATAAGAGTTGAAGCCAAGTACATCAAACAGTTATAGTCTCAAGTGATACCTGGGCATGTTTGGCATCAATGATTTCGATTGTACCCTTACTCGACCATTTGCTTTTACTTGTGGCTCTTGGGGGTAAGAATGATCTTCTTCCCGTGCCTAAACTGAATACTCGTGCTATTGAATTACCGAGACCATCATTCCTGCCTAAGGACAGAACACTTCACTATACATGAATATGATGAATTCCCTTTTCATTCAGAATATAATGAAGAGTAGATTCTCCTGTCTTCGCATATTTCAGACCCCACAGCCAAATGCTGAGCCTTATAAGTATGAGTGGCTTTATTATTAATTGGGAAATCAAAGGTTTCTGTCCAAAAAAACCTTCAGTGCTACCATAAGTGTGTCTAGCATTCTAGCTTCGTATTGACACACTTTTCAGCTACATTGTTTTGGTACGTGTAGTGGATGATTACATGGTAAAGTACGAAAAAGCCCAATTTTTTGTACTTGAAGTTTCCCCTTTTATGTTTTTTTTGCTTTAATCGACTGATAAGTAGGGAGAACGTAACTTTGAGCCAAAAATAAATCTAGTTATCAAGAAAATTACTAGATGTTGAAGTCTAGTGAACTATTGCTTGAGTTCATAATCTTGAGTTTCGAGTTGTTTGTAGATGGAGTTGTGTGTTGACATATGATTGATTTTGTCATTAATGTTTTGATCATAACAAACAAGATTAATATTGTTTCTAACAATTGATTTTGAGTGATGATAGTTCAATGTTAAAATCAATCAAGCACTGCCAAAAGC